>JAJTWR010000005.1:72500-217500 GCA_021613335.1 Whitmania pigra
CGCTTGAACGATCGAACAAATGAGGGAACGAATGGATGACTGATAAATGGATGGATGGATGGATGGATGGATGGATGGATGGATGGATGGATGGAGGATGGATGGATGATGGATGGATGGATGATGGATGATGGATGGATGGATGGATGATGGATGGATGGATGGATGGTGGATGGATGGATGATGGATGGATGGATGGATGGATGGATGGATGATGGATGGATGGATGGATGGATGGATGGATGGATGGATGGATGGATGGATGGATGGATGGATGGATGGATGGATGGATGGATGGATGATGGATGGATGGATGGATGGATGGATGGATGGATGGATGGATGGATGGATGGATGGATGGATGGATGGATGGATGGATGGATGATGGATGGATGGATGATGGATGATGGATGGATGGATGGATGATGGATGGATGGATGGCTGGATGGATGGATGGATGGATGGATGATGGATGGATGGATGGCTGGATGGATGGATGGATGGCGGATGGATGGATGGATGGATGGATGGATGGATGGCTGGATGGATGGATGGATGGCTGGATGGCTGGATGGATGGATGGATGGATGTGGATGGATGGATGGATGGATGGATGGATGGATGGATGGATGGATGGATTGGATGGATGGATGGCTGGATGGATGGATGGATGGATGGATGGATGCTGGATGGATGGATGGATGGATGGATGGATGCTGGATGGATGGATGGATGGATGGATGGATTGGATGGATGGATGGATGGATGGATGGATGGATGGATGGATGGATTGGATGGATGGATGGATGGATGGATGGATGGATGGATGATGGATGGATGGATGGATGGATGGATTGATGGATGGATGGATGGATGGATGGATGGATGGATGGATGGATGGATGGATGGATGGATGCTGGATGGATGGATGGATGGATTGGATGGATGGATGGATGGATGGATGGATGGATGGATGGATGGATGGATGGATGGATGGATGGATGGATGGATGGATGGACGGATAGATGGATGGATGGATGGATGGATGGATGGACGTACGGACGGACGGGCTGACGGATAGATGGATGGATAACAAGTAAAGGCAGGAGAGAAATAAAGTTTACTTTTTGAGTTGAAAATAATTAATTGATTGATTGAACAAATTAATGAATGAATGATTGATTGGTTGGTTTATTGATTCATTGACTGATTGATTGATTCTAAAGTTGGAAGTATCATAGCTCGTTCTCAAAAATTGGGAGGATGGATTGATGAGATGGATGAGGGGCTAAATGAATGAGTTCAAAGGAATGATGGATGACTGGATTGCTTGAGCGCCAAAATAGGTTAGCCTTACTTATTCTGTTATATTTACGTTTATTAATTTGTTTTTTCTGTTATATCGTGCAGCGTTCCATATTTTTATTCTGTTATAAAAAATGAAACATCTTTGAATTTTTTATTTGAATACAAATAATATCTCTTGTTATTTTTTAAAATTTATTTTATCATTATCATCATCATCACCATCACAATCATCGTCGTCGTGGTCGCTGACGGCAACAATAATCCATTTGACAAAGCAAATAAAGTCACGATAACTATAAGACAAATAAATGTATGTAAACAGGAATCATATTTCAACAATATTACTTACATAACAAATATATGAACATTAATAATAACAGTAATTATTATTATTATTATTATTATTATCATTAGCAGTATTAGTAGTAGCAGTAGTAGTAGTGGTAATAATAATAATAATAATAATAATAATAATAATAATAATAATAATAATAATAATAATAATAATAATAATAATAATAATAATAATAATAATATAATAATAATAATAATAATAATAATAATAATAATAATAATAAATAATAATAATAATAATAATAATAATAATAATAATAATAATAATAATAATAATAATATAATAATAATAATAATAATAATAATATAATAATAATAATAATAATAATATATGTTGTTAAGGTGAGTAATATTATATTAATAATAATAATAACAACCATATAAAAATCGAAATTTAAAAATTAAGAAAACCATCCTAATCTCCCTCACATTATGGGGACATCAATTGTCTCTTATGAGGGCTTGAACTCGAACCCACTCGGTCAAGTCAGGCAACGGTGGCCCATAAAAATGAATGCACAATTAGGACTTATTGATGTTTATTTCAATGCTACGACTTAAGGGATGCTTTGTTATCGTTAGCAGCTTAATTAAATTTCGAATTAATTCATTGTTATTAACGAATTAATTAAATTAAGAATTGATCCATTATTGTTAGCAATTTAATTAATTTTAGAATGAATATATTATTGGATTATTTTACTAACAATTGAATTAAATTGAAAATTTTAAATTCTTTGTTACTTTAATTTAAATAAATTTTAAATCACCTGTATTGCGTAGTATTTTTGAGTAATTTTTTAAATCGATAATATTTTATAGCAATCAATAATATTGTGGCTTTTAATAATTTATTACCGTTTTTCACTAACATTACATTTATTATATTAGTAATTGTATTGTTATTATTATTATTATTATTATTATTATTATTATTATTATTATTATTATTATTATTATTATTATTATATTATTATTATTATTATTATTATTATTATTATTATTATTATTATTATTATTATTATTATTATTATTATTATTATATTATTATTATTATTATTATATTATTATTATTATTATTATTATTATTATTATTATTATTATTATTATTATTATTATTATTTATTATTATTATTATTATTATTATTATTATTATTCTTATTATTATTATTATTATTATTATTATATAATATTTTTACCATTACGACCAAGGACATCGATTCCAACAGCGACATTATCGTCATCTTAGTGCCATGGGATACACCAATTGAAACAGAGACAGGAAGTGTGCCATATTGTCGTGAACGTGGCTACGATGAGATATGAAACATGGCCCTGTTATTGCACCTTGGTCGCCCGTACATCCTTCCGTTCTTGAATTATTCAAATCACTCCCACCTTGTCTTCACCACTTTTTCAGCTCATTCCTCCATCTGAAGTTCTTTCAATCTTTCCATTTATCCTTTGTTCACTCTTTTACTCCTCCATGCCTTTATCAATTCACCCATCCATCCATCCATCCACCCATCCATCCACCCATCCATCAGTCCATCCGTCCGTCCATTTTCCTTTTAACGAATCATTCTTTATTTCTTTTCTGTTTTCTTTTGTACTTGCTTTTCATCCAACCATCTATTCGCACATCCGTTCATTTATCTATCCATCAAGCCATCCATCCATACATCCGACCGTCCGTCCGTCCATCCATCCATCCATCCGTCCGTCCATTCATCCGTCCATCCATCCGCCCATTCATCCATCCATCCTTCATTCATTCATTTCTCTTCTATCCTTCGTTCATCCTTCTCACTCCAAGGTGTTCAAGCAGGAATTTATTGTTCGCAACGAATCAGTCTTGTGAGGCGAGACCCGACAAAAGTAACTTAATTTCTCGACCAGCCCCAAGACTTAGTTGATTGTGCGCATTTGCCTGTCTTTGTATGTGTGTGTCTGTGAGTGCATGTGTTTTTGTGTGTGTGTGTGTGTGTGTGTGAGTTTGTATATGTGTCTGAGTGTGATGGAAAACTGTTGAGGTTGACTACGAAATTTTTTTTTTGCAATTTTTTATTTCTCCATTGAAATGAATAGATTGATGGATGGACTTACGACTGAATAAACAGATTAGTAAAAAAAGATCAATAAGAATTAAAAAAAAATCGATCTTATTTGATTTTTCAGAATTAAATTTTTTCCCGTATTTATTTAATCTCTTGAATCCAAAACAAGTCCCGAGGCGCCAACCCACCTGGAATTGAACAGGTGCGAACCTTGCCGATTTAATTAGCGCCAAGTGCGTCTGGTGTTCTTGCTCGGCGCTCTTGAACTCAAGAACTTGAACTCAATTCATGGCGCATTTTTACTTCTCCCTAATAAGGTTAGCCTTACTCCGGTGCTTCTCTTGGTTTTGTAGCTTCGAGTTGAAGAGATACGCTTGCATAACAAAATACATCCAGGTGTAATTAATTCAATCAGTCTTTATTTAAATTAGTATTTTTTTGTTAAACTTTTAATAATAAAAGTCTAAAATTCAATTTGTAAGATTAAAATTATTTTATTAAACATAATGTGAGAAATTACAGTAAACCAGTGAAATACAAATTTTAAATTTTAATTATTTTTATTTATTGATCATTGAAGATGGGAAATTGAAAAATAACAGAAGACGGAAACAATTCCATTTGTCCATGAAAATAATTTTCACCTTTTTTTAACCTTTGTCTATTTGAACGTGCAAATGTTTTTTAAAACTATTTTTGTAACAATTCTAAGAAAATTTTAAATTTGTTTACAACAGCTTTTCATTACACATTGGCATCATTGGCAACGTGAGACATTCACAACCTTCAGTTGATAAATCCAAAAGCATCCATTTCCAAATCCAAAAAAGGGTCCAGTTTACATATTTTAACAACAAAAAAGTACAAAACACATTTTATTTAATTAAAAAGCAACAAATTCAAAAAACTCAAACCCAATCCTACTTCGTCAGTTTGAAAACAAAATCAATTGCACATTTCTTTAAATCTTAAAATATATTATATCGCATATTATCAAATAATTCAGAGCATATTTCTGAAAATCCAATTTAGTGTATTTATTAATAAATTAATGTTAAATCACGCAATACGAATATTTTATTGTATTTATTGTATTATCAACCATATATTTACAGATATGCTTTGATGATACATTTTAAGCTATTATAATATATTAATTCAAATATTCATATAAAATTTTTTATGTTTATAATATCAATAAGTCCGACAATTTTTGGTCAATTTTGATTTTTTGCTATCAAATTACAAAATTATTTGAGATCTTCTTAAAAAAGATTTTTACTTAAAATTATCTCCAGTACATTTTTAGGGTACACTTCGTCATCCGTTAATATTTCTTTAAAAAGTAACTCCAGAATTTAATTAAATATAATCAAATCGTTAACGTAATAAATTGTCAAGATTTTAGATTTAATTAAAATTAACAATTTAAACATGAAAAAGTTTCATTTTAAGGTTCTACATTGCGATTTGAATTTTTTAACAGTTTCCGAGAGAATAATGGCAGTTAAATTAAGCCTGAAAAGGTAGCGTTAGCAGAGGAGAGGGCTTAAAATATCCTTGAAAGATTCTTCATTCCTTCAGTTGTTCATTCAATTTTTCACTCATTCATTCATTAATTCAAAAATTAATTAATTAATCGATTCAATAGTTAATTAAGTAACTAATTTTTTAATTAATTAATTCAATATGTCCTAATTATTTTCTTCATTCATTTATTCGTCCGTTCACCCAGGTGAATCCATTCACCCATCCATCCATCTATTCATTAATTCATTCATCCACTCGTTCATACATATTCATTCTTCAGCCATGCATTCATATCTGTTGCCATCTCAATGACAAGTGAATCTAGTATGTTCCCTTGAATAATTAAGGTTATATTATTATTATTATTATTAATATTAATTATATAATAATATTAATATATATTAATATATATTTTTATTATCTTATATTCTCTTTAATTATTAAGAACTTCCTCTCACACGAAAACTCAATCAATCATCTCAGTTCACAATTTCAACAGGATTCATTCCAGCCAATCACACCGACCGGACAACTGTGGCTTCCATTGTTGCCATGACAATAACAACAGCATTTACAACATAGAACAACAACAACAATAACATCTATTGTAACAACAACAGTATCCGTTTTAGCAGCAAAAGCATCAATGAATGGACAGGAATCTTCTTTAAAGTTACCAACTCAGATAAAGGTAAATGTAACAAGGAAGATATTTTAGAGATATCAATAATATTTACAAATTCATATAATAATAAAAAATAATAAATTAGTTTAAAATACTTTTCCCTTTTATAATATACAATACTTTAAATATTACCACTACTACTTTGTTATTAATATGACTATGATGACGATGATGCTGATGCTGATGATAATAATGATGATGATGTCATTTTTCAAGAGTGACTATAAACATCTTCTCCAGGTTTTTCAGGAGGAAACGGATCAATGCCTGGAATTGAAATCTGGAGACCTAATATAAACGAGTTGATTGAGTCTCATGTCCTACCCATGGTGATGACGATGATAATGATGATGATGATGATGATGATGATGATGATGATGACGATGACAATGATGACAATGACGATGATGATACAGGCTGCAAGTGATAAGGTATGAACATTTCAAACTATAGCAACATCCAATATCTGCTTCACCTGAATATCAACTTGAGTGAACACACTTTTATACATCATCACCATCATCATCATTGTCATCGTCGTAGACTTGGCGCCGTCCTTGTCATCGTCATCATCGTCATCAACATCATCATCATCTTCATCGTCATCGTCATCGTCATCTTCATCGTCATCGTCATCGTCATCATCATCGTCGTCTTCGTCGTCATCGTCTTAATTTCTTCGTGGTTAAAATTATTACATTTAATCTCAGTGACTCTTTTCAACAGAACCATAATCATCATCGCCATCGTCATCGTCATCGTCATCATCATCACCATCATCATCATCATCGTCATCATCATCATCATCGTCATCGTCATCGTCATCGTCATCGTCATCACCATCACCATCATCATCATCATCACCATCACCATCACCATCAACATCATCATCGTCATCGTCATCGTCATCGTCATCGTCATCGTCATCGTCATCGTCATCGTCATCGTCATCGTCATCGTCATCGTCATCGTCATCGTCATCGTCATCGTCATCGTCATCGTCATCGTCATCGTCATCGTCATCGTCATCGTCATCGTCATCGTCATCGTCATCGTCATCGTCATCGTCATCGTCATCGTCATCGTCATCGTCATCGTCATCGTCATCGTCATCGTCATCGTCATCGTCATCGTCATCGTCATCGTCATCGTCATCGTCATCGTCATCGTCATCGTCATCGTCATCGTCATCGTCATCGTCATCATCATCATCATCATCATCATCAGCATCATCATCATCATCATCATCATCATCATCATCATCCATCATCATCATCATCATCATATCATCATCATCATCATCATCATCCATCATCATCATCATCATCATCATCATCATCCTCATCATCATCATCATCATCATCATCAATCATCATCAATCATCATCATCATCATCATCATCATCATCATCATCATCATCATCATCATCATCATCATCATCATCATCATCATCATCATCATCATCATCCTCATCATCATCATCATCAATCATCATCATCATCATCATCATATCATCATCATCATCATCATCATCATCATCATCATCATCATCATCATCATCATCATCATCATCATCTCATCATCATCATCATCATCATCATCATCATCATCATCATCTCCTCTCCAGCACAATTGGACGTCTATTCCAGATGTGGCCCTCGTAAAAAGTAGTCGATCAAGTCTCATATAAATGGTTATGAAGGTGGTGTTTTATTGATGATGATGATGATGATGATGATGATGATGATGAGATGATGATGATGATGATGATGATGATGATTATGATGATGATGATGATGGTGATGATGATGGTGATAATCGTGATGCTATGGTTTTGATGACGATGTTTGCCTTGACGTGGTAAGTGATGACCATTTGGTCTCTCATCCTTCGACCGTCCATCCATCTTGATTCCTTCCTCATCTTCTTCTGATCAGGATTTATTTTTGGCTCCCCTCATCTTGACTTTGTTTTTATTTTTCACGAATTCGTGTGAATTTAATTATTTTCTGATTTTGTTTCGTCGTTGGTTTATTTATTTTAATTTTAATTATTACGATAATTGTAAGTTGATATTTCATGAGAGTAATTAAATCATAATTAAGTGTTACGATGTCTTTAAATTAATTAATTAAATTAATATTTTTTTAAAATATAATAATGTGTCGAAGCATGAAAGAAGAATGTAGCGTTTACTCGCCTTTCTAATTATTTGTTAAATTATTGAATTTTCATAATAAATAACTATTTTATTTTTCATTCTCTTGGCATTAAGTTCATTAATTAATCGCAATAAAATATTATCATAATAATGAAACATTGAACATGAACTAAAATATTAATAATAATAATAATAACATTAATAATAACAATAACCATAGCAATAATAACAATGAAGAATTAGACATCAAATAAGATAACAAGGGCCATAAATCTTTGGCGCGAAAACGTGAAAACGTCTGCAAACATCGATGGACATCGACGTGGAAGGCCTTCTTTTGTTTACAATGTTCTCGCTTAAATATCGCCCAGAAGTACAAAGAATCAAAATTACGATGTCGTTCAATTAGCAAGGTGGATGAGATTTAAAATTAAGTCGAGATAACCGATGTAATGTGGCGAATTTGAACCTCTTTTGTGCTCGAGATATTACCCTGTTTCCCCGAAAATAAGCCCTGGCATGATTTTTCAAGGCGCTGGTAACATAAACCCTATTCCGAAAGTAAGCAATAATTAAGATCTCCATCCGGTATTTAAAGTAGTACCTTAGTTGGTCTGTCGGAACAGTCAATAACATGTTGAAGTTAATAGTAAAATATTAGTGAAACATTGATATAATAAAGTACTGACAGTGAAAATTATGATTTCTGTAAGTATTTGTATGTAAAATATTTGCGGGTAAGCAGATACTGTAAACAGACAACCAGTTCTAGAACCCAGTTGCAACGGGTTATGTTTATGAATCTTCTTAATTCAGTGCGCTGTATGTGTGACAAATTTACCATTATTTGTTATTTCGACAAGAAGAGTTCAAAGAGAAAAAGTTACTCCGTCGTCTGCAAAAAAGTAATCGTGGAACACTCATATGATAAGGATGTTACAGCTTTCTGTAAAGAAAAGAAATTGAATATCCGAATGATCCTTAGAGTGTGATGATCTCAGTTTTCAGAAAATGCTAAGACGAGTGTGAATCAGAAACTTTGTGAAGCCTAATCTGTGAGATGTCACGAGTTGTGTTAAGAAATCAGTGCATAAAATCACTGAAAAGGCACAACTGTTACCAATGCGATGAGGGACAAAAATACTCACTCAAGGAGTTTTCTCGCTGCTAAATATGAGAGTTAGAGGTTCTGCAGGAAATGGATTCGAAAGCAATTAAGACGGGAAATCAGAATTTTGAGTTTTATAATGGAAAATTTGATGTGACTGTATTCGATTAATTAAAAAAAAAATCTAAAATTGAAGGGTTAGTTATAGAAATTCTTGCGAACGGCTAGGATTTGAAAGTAACGGAGTCGCACCAAAGCTTTTTGCAACATTCTTGTAAAATATTACTTTTATTAAGAAAAGGATTAGAACCATGCTCCTTGTAGCTTAATAAATTAATAAATGTATGAAAAAATGTGCAACAAAAAAGGTTGGTTGTTTCCGACTGTGAAAATATAAGACAACCCAGAAAATAAGCCATAGCGGAACAACAATTAATGTAAGACACTGTCTTATTTTTTTGGGGAAAACACGATAGATTTCGGCAACATAAAAGCATCAACTTAACCGATGAGAAAATGATAAGATTTATAAGGAATTTGGCGGTTCCACGTCAAAAGCGTCGACTTAATAGACTTAATAGTTATAATAACTTAATAATTATAATAACTTAATAATTATAATATCTTAATAATTATAATAACTTAATAATTATAATAACTCAATAGTTGGCTAGTTAACCGAGGTCGAGATAAGTGGGTTCCACCGTAATCTTATCGGATTATAAATTAAATATTGAATTATTTTAAACAAAAATTTAACCCACACTAGAAAATAATCTCCTGGATTATCGAATAATAAAACATTTACGCAAGACCAAGGCTGCTGAGAGAGGGAAAGTGCAAAAGGGGGCAATTTGTATTTTTTGGCCCAGGTTTTAAAACTTTTTTTGTGGTTTTCCATAACCAAATTGACATAACATAGGGACCCGAAATTTCATAACAGATGAATTTAGTTAACTTAAATAACTTTACAATTAACTAAATTCTAACTAACAACTAATTAACAACTAACTAGTTCCTAACTGTCAACTGATTAACAACTAGCTAGGTCCTAACCGTCAACTAATTAACAAATAACTAGGTCCTAATTGTCAACTAATTAACAACTACCTAGGTCTTAACCGTCAACTAATTAACAACTAGCTAGGTCCTAACCGTAAACTAATTAACAACTAACTAGTTCCTAACTGTCAACTAATTAACAAGTAACAAAAAACGCTTTAACGATTTTCTTCTCCATAAAAAATGGGAAAATATTCGATGAAAAATCATTGCGGAGTGGAGATGTTCGTGGATTGATGACGTCACATTAATGCCAAGATCTGCTTCCGGTGTCGTTATTGGCAACCAATCAGATTGTATTTCAGACGTGGATCCACGAAATATGAGAATATAAGGTCGTTCTGTTTTGAGGAATAAATACTTATAATTATGACATTTTATTATGCTTGCAATTGTAATTGCGCCTTTTTTTTTTAAATTAATAATGGCATTGTTTATGTTGAATTATATTTTATAATTACAAAGAATTTTTTTTGAATTCTTTTCCACCATCATCATCATCATCATCGTCATCATCATCATCATCATCATCGTCATCATCATCATCATCCATATCATCGTCGTCATCAGACATTAATTAACACCGCCTTTTCTTTTGAAGTACGTGTCCTTAACACGAAATGAGATTTGAAGAAATAGAAAGTAATGCACTCAAACAATTCACAGCATCATGCATTTCACCTGCTCACTTTTTTCTTCATGCAACATTCACTTTCCTCAATTCACCTGTGAAAAGTTAAATGTTGTGAATGTAGTTGTGATTAGTGAACCAAATTATATTCGGAAATTTTAATGTCTCACGAAAATTAAGTGAAAGAACTGGAATTATTTATATTTTTATTTTAATAGATTTACAAAAAAATTGTAAGAAATACAAAAATTTAAAATGTTATAAAAGTCGTTCCAATTAATATTTTTTTTTTAATATTTTTATTCCGACAAAAAACTTTGGAAATGGTTGATACAATTGAAATGAAAAACAGCAAGTTATTTATTCATAAATTCAGCTTCAAAAATAGAACTATTTCAAACGTAAAACAATTTCCTTTTCAAAATATTTTTTCATAAATCCAGAAATTCAAAAATATTTTTGGAATCATCATCATAATCATACCTTTGTTGTTCCAACTTTATGGAAATTAATTTGTTTTTTTTGTTTTTTTGTGCAAAATCAACATTAAAGAATTTTAAACACGAATTTATTTGTAATCCTTGAATTTCAAGTTTACAAACATTCCTACACTTGTCTGTTTTCCTCATCGATCAAATAATTTTTTTTTAACAGAAATAAATTATTAGATTGTCTATTCTTTTTTACTGCTGTTTTTTAAAAAATTAGACAAATATTGACCTTTCAATCACCAATGTCGTCGTCATCGTTATCATCATTTTCACAATCATCATCAACATCACAATATTCATCATCAGCATCGCCATCATCATCGTTACCACTCTCGTCACCATCATCATCACCATCTTATCATCGCCATCATAATCATCATCATAATAACCGTCATAACAACTCACCATCATCAGAGATTATTTCTAGAATTTGCTCATAATCACATGACCATCTCGACGGACCAATCAGAGCTTTATTTGTCCGCTGAAATTTAATAGACCAGCTCAAATCACTGACTGAACAGGCGATGTTAGTAAAGATGATGATGATGATGACGGCGGCGGCGACGACGACGATGATGATGATGACGATTATGATGATGATGATGGTGATGATGATGATGATGATGATGATGATGATGATGATGATGATGATGATGATGATGATGATGATGATGATGATGATGATGATGATGATGATGATGATGATGATGATGATGATGAATGATGATGATGATGATGATGATGATGATGATGATGATGATGATGGATGATGATGATGATGATGATTGATGATGATGATGATGACGACGACGAGGATGAATATGGGTCTGTTGAAAAGAGTCACTGAGATTAAATGTAATCATTTTAACCTCGAAGAAATTAAGCTCAACAGGTCCATTTAATCGGGTCATTTTTTAAAATTATGCTAAAAAATCGTTTGATCAACTTTAATTTCATAAAATGGTGTTTACCAGATGTTTTGGTCAAACACTGATAGTTATTAACGTAATAACTAATTAAATTTACCAATTTCTTAATCTTTCATCCCTCCAATGATCCATCCATCCATCCATAGTCATATTATCAATTTGGTGCTCACAAATTTCCTGCACACCTCTTTATATCTTATTTTTTGAGAGGTTGTCACGTGATCAAGTTGAAAGATGACTCAGATCGCATCGATAGGAAGAATTCTGTTTTTTTATTTTCCAATCTTTCATTCCTTTATTCTCCGCTCAGTTCTTCCGAATTAACTTTTGTTCATTCATTTATCTGTCCATCCATCCATCTATGTTTATCTTTATTTATTTATTTATTTGATTATAGTCCGTTGCATAACATCTATGTTTATCCATCCATCTATATATATCCATCTGTCTATCCACCCATTCAGTCAACCACCCTATCGTTCGTACATCATTTAGCTTTTCCCACTTAGCTGTATTGGCCATTATTCATTAATTATGTTAATTAGGCAGCACTTTCCACTTTTGTCCAATTTGTTCCTCGCAGACTCTTGTCATTAGTATGCAAATTTATGCAAACTTGGGTCTTCCAAATTTGTTTTCTGATGTTGGAATTTATTCGGCACTTTTTCACCTTTACTTTTAAAAGAAACAATTTCTCCTGGAAATAAATGCTTTTAACGGAGTCCTGGGCTTCTGTGATGACAATGATGATGATGATGATGATGATGATGATGATGACGACGACGATGATGATGACGATGAAGATGAAGGCGATATAACTAACTTGAAATAATATTACTAACATGAACTAATATTATTAACTTATATGAAATAAATGACGACGACGTTGAAAAAATTGGGTTTTCAAGTTTCATTAAGATTTTCATTAGAAAGAAAATAAGAAATATCTAACTAAGCATAAGTTCCTACCTGACCAATATTTCTCTTTCATTAAGCCTAAAAAACCAGCGCCTCTGACACAATGCACGTGGCGCTTTATAAATTTATTATTATTATTATTATTATTATTTATTATTATTATTATTATTATTATTATTATTATTATTATTATTATTATTATTATTATTATTATTATTATTATTATTATATTATTATTATTATTATTATTATTATTATTATTATTATTATTATTATTATTATTATTATTATTATTATTATTATTATTATTATATTATTATTATATTATTATTATTATTATTATATTATTATTATTATTATTATTATTATTATTATTATTTATTATTATTATTATTATTATTATTATTATTATTATTATTATTATTATTATTATTATTATTATTATTATTATTATTATTATTATTATTTATTATTATTATTATTATTATTATTATTATTATTATTATTATTATTATTATTATTATTATTATTATTATTATTATATTATTATTATATTATTATTATTATTATTACTATTATTATTATTATTATTATTATTATTATTATTGTAAGATGTAACCACATCAGCCAAGTGAACCTTAACGGACCGACCGTCCGTCCTCACCCCCGACCTCCACACCTGACTTCCCCCCCCCCCCCCCCCCCTTATTTGCCTGTGAATGTTTTCCAGTTGGAGTCTTGGAAACGTCTTAGGTATTTAGAGATGGAGATGTTTATGAAGGTCCCAGCAACACCTCATGTTACCGAATGCGTTCATATTTGCGCCTATTTCCGTCTGCAGTGTTTCGTCCGTCGAGTTGTTTATGCGCCAACATGCTTTGCTGCGCTAGCCTGGTTTATTGTTCGTTGGGTTTTTGTGTCGAGTTTATGCAGTACTGTTTTTATTAACGTTGTTGTTGTTGTTGTTGTTGTTGTTGTGTTGTTGTTGTTGTTGTTGTTGTTGTTGTTGCTGTTGTAGTTATCACTAATTTATGTATTTATAAATTATTTATGGTAATTTGATTTAAATAATTTATTATTATTATTAATAGCATTAAGATATCGGGACGAACGGTTAACTATAATAATATAATAATATAATAATAATAACTACAACGGATAAAAATAAACTTATAAAGTTTCACTTAATAATTGTTATGAGTACGACACCAGAAATTAATAGTCTTTAATAGGTATGAAATGTCTAAACAAATAAATAGATTATAATAATATCAATAATAAATATATTATAATAATATCAAAGGTAGGGACCGACCTAATTTCGTTTTCGTTTTTGTCGCCGAATATTGACCTTTTGTCATTTACGGCATCATTTCGTTTCCTGTCCCACTAGAAAAATTATTTATCGGTTTATTTTCCTAAAATTGTTTTTTGCAATTCAGTTTCTGTCTATTGAGTGAATATTTTTTTTATATATACAGCATGGCTCGGCAAACTCAGGCCTAGTGTAAGAGTTACGTTATAAAATAGTAAAGCTCCAATAATCGCAATTAGCTTTGTGTCAGCGCACGAGGCTCGGGAATCACTATAAAAACATCGGCTCTTATCTCTCACCATATTATGAGTTTTCATAAATAGTTCTTAATTAATTTGTCTAAAACTATAAATTTATTAAGTAAATTAAAACTATTCAAATTTATTTTTTTACATTAAATTACATACTTCATTGTACTAAACCACTTTAATTTTTTTTTTCGTTTTCGTTATTTTTACGGTTTAGACCTTCAATCTTTTTCAGTTTAAATTTTATTTTTCCTTTTCGATGTCAAGAATTTTTTGCTATTCTCTATTTGCTATTATTTTCGTTTTCTTTCCCATCCCAAAAATCATTTTCGGTCGGACTCTAATCAAAAGTCATCGTCATCGTCATTGCCACCATCATCGCCATGGTCATCATCATCCTCGTCATCATCCTCATCATCGTCATCGTCATCGCCACCATCATCGCCATGGTCATCATCATCATCCCCATCATCGTCGTCGTCATCGTCGTCATCGTCGTCATCGTGGTCATCATCATCATCACCACCATAGCAGTTTCAAACAAAGCATTGTTCCCTTGAAGTCAGTTGCAGTTGTTTCAAATATTCAGTGTTAATTGTTAAATAGGACTGTTGTTTAATGTTGCTGTTAAATATTCAGCGGTTCTTTACCCTGCTTTACGATCGAACTTGAGATGGAAGTGACGTAGTATTGACGTAATATTACACATTAGATGTAATATTAAAGTTAATTATTATGGTCACTTTAATAACAATTATAGTGCAGTAATAAGGGAGTTTTAAAAATAAGCTGTTAAGTAATAGATTCAACGTAATTATATCCCAAAAATATATTTTATTTCTATTCTTATTATACAATTTTAATTATAATAATAATTATAATGCCTTAATAAGGGGGATATAAAAAGTTATTATAAATATGAAGATGATGGAATCAAGTGTCTTGAGAGTATTATGAGGGGTGTGAGACAATTGATGGGATGCTAAGTAAGACTGATGTCATGGGACACGTGATGTGATTCGTACTTGTGATGACAGTGACGTTGATGATGATGACGATGACGATGACGACGACGACAATGACTATGATGATGACGAAGTCGATAAGACATCGATATCTATGATGGTGATACTGATGATGATTTGCATTTCCTTGCACGTTCAAGAAGAGCCTAGCGATGATAGCGATGACCACGTGGCTGATAGAGACGATCACATGGCTGATAAAGCTGGACAAGTGTCAACTTTCCACGGCGTGTTTGAAGTTTCCATTCATCACTCGAGCGTGAAGCTTCCACCTCATACCGACTTGTGAGGTAATAAATACTTATGACATTATTACATTATGTAATGTATTATGCTGGAACAAGTTGGCCGAATGGGTAACGTGACTATTATTATAATAATGTGGTAATAACTTTAATTATTACTATTAATATTTTAGCAATTATTATAATATGTATTTTAATAAATTAAATTTCTTTAATGAAAATAAATTTAACTTACTTGCCTCATATTTAATGGCGCAGTTAGTGAAATTACGGAATTATGGTATTACCATTATTTAAATATGTCGTATGGAGTTTATATTTAATACATATTAAATTTATTAATGTTGCTAATATTTTTTTAGAATAAAATTAAGAGAATGGGTATCAAATTTATCAAAAAATGCATAAAGACGTGTAGTTGTAATACTGATATTATTAAATTAATGTAAGAATTTAATTTAATTGTATATCAACATTTAATATTATATTTCATAAATTTATATCATATTTATCACAGCATAAAATATTATTTGTTATCATGTTTAATAAAAACATATTCAAAACCACAATATGAGATAGGATTGGAAAAAATTTAAATGAATAAAAAGTTAAAAGGGAAAAAATTGAAAAAGTTGAAAGAAAAAATTATGAAATTATTAATTTATAAATTAAGAAATTTTAAAATTTATAAATTAAAGTCACTCAAAATAATTAGTGGAAAATAACATGAAAGTTTGGAAATTAAGAATGGCATGAAATGTGATGATACATGTACGGATGGATGGATGAATGGATGGATGGATGGAAGGATGGATGGACGGACGGACGGATGGATGGATGGATGGATGCATGGAAGGATGGATGGACGGACGGATGGATGGATGGATGGATGAATGAATTGATGGCTGAATGAAGACGAGCGAAAAAGAAATATGTTGTGAATATTTTATGCGCCTAAGAAATAAGGACAAAGGAAAACATTTCTCAATCAACTTCATCATCATTATCATCATCATCGTCGACGTCGGCGTCGTCATCAGTATCATCGTCATCGTCATTGTAATCGTCATCATCACTATCAGTATCATCGTCATCATCAATAATCATGTTATTGACCAATAATCATCAGTGAAAGTTTTGAAAATGCTAAGGAGATTCGATGCCCTTACTTCGATGTTAAATGAAAAATCTTCATAACGTGATGAATGTTGTAATTAAATAATAATTTTAAATTAATCTATTACTTAAAATAATTTTTATTAATTTAATTATTAGAAATTATATCTCGTTAATTTTTTACCATTAACTCCAAATAGTTCAACTGTTGGTGATCAAAATAGGCATCTAATTGAGCCTACTTTGACGTTCGGTTAATAGTGGCTTATATTTAATAAATTTTATTTATAATTTTTATTATCATTTATTAAATTCGATTACTTAAATTAAGTCGGTAAACTAAATATCCTACAAAATTTATTACAGTAATGTTGTCTGTCATTTACAACTGTTTATTTTCCTCAGCCGTTACATAATTAATTAATTAATAAATTGACAAATTTAGTTGTTTTAAAAATAATTGCCATCAAATAAGCAATGATGACGTCAATCTCACAAATTGTTCATTCGACCGTTACCAAGAGAAAGAGATTTAATCTCCTCCGATAAAACGTGTTTGCAGCTCATTGGTCCAATTTGAATTTCAAATTCTCTCGAAAGCCAATCAAAATTGTGGATCAACTGAGATGTATAACGTTGAGAAGGTTCCCAGAAGTTTTTTTTGTGTGCGTGTGATTTGCCTCCGAATTAGTGAATTAATTTTTTCTTATTGTTAATTAAAAGCGATATGGTTAGAAGTTTAATTTATTTTTAATTTATTGATTAATTATAAAATCAATAAAAATTGCACCAACCTTACAATTTCTGGTGAATAGGTGACAATTTACCTAGACTGTATACATTCATTTCATCATTTACCACCTTCATTTCTAGTTTAACTCAAACAAACTCGTTTTAAAACTGAATTCTCAAATCATAACTTAATATTAAACTTTTGTAACTGTTGTTGTTCTTAATTGGAATTTAAGTTTTTAATTCAATATTATAATCAAGATTATTTAATTTTATTAATCAAAATTTATTCCTTAACGTGAATGACACGTAAAGTCTGTAATTGATGATAATCTCTGAATCATCTGCAGACTGGAAAATCCAGGATTAGGAATAAGAAGAAGAGCGGAGGAGTTTATAACTGGAAAATGTGCACCGACACCATCCGTGACGTGTGTGCACGATTGTACGTGAAGAGGTTCATGTGCGTGAGAAACAAACAAAAGTTGAATTTCAAGCTTTCCTAATTAATTTATGCATTTTCAGGTGTTTCATATTATTATTATTATTACAACATGTAAGTTATATGATATAACAGTATTAGTTATATAAATGTACATTTACATTTAATTTATTGGATATGTAATATTATTAAATTAATTAAAATTACTTTTTATTAAGCTTATTTTTGATATTAACAATAATCATGTGATTAAATAATATTTAACGTATTTGCTGCTCTAACGTGACAGGAGCACAGGTCAACTATCCTCAAATAACTTCAGATTTTTACCTAAAATATTATCAATACCTTACAGAATTGTTTAAAATGTGATGAACAAATAATTGAATAAAGTAAGCACAAAAACTTGAAGCATAATTTAATTATTTAATATTTAATTATTTAATTAATTAATATTCAAACTGATAAAGGTTTGCTTATTTCATGTTTTCGTGATGCGATAGTAACCGCAATAATGAATAAAATGAGAGTAATACGAATAATAATTACATCAATTATTTAAGTTTTAATTCCATAACTTAATTAATTATATTTAATTTAATTAATCAATTAATAACAGTAACTAAATTAAAATTATGCCATAACGACGATACTCAAACACCTTCCGGAGTTGGCGTTTTACAAGAATGGGTGAATAAATGGGTGAATGGATGGGTGAATGAATGGGTGAATGAATGGGTGAATGGCCCTAATGGGCTGGTGAGTAAACTGAAGCGTGGGTAAATGAATGTAAAATGTGTGGATGAGTGGGTTTATGAAAGGGTAGAAGGATGAAACAAAGCGAGACGATGACCCCCGAAGAAAAATGTCCCAAAAGTGACTCGAGTCAGGATTTGATGCCGGAAGACAGGAGCACAAGCACAAGTCACAACTTCCTTTCTTTGTGACGTCATGGATGACGTCAATATGACATCATGGATATAAATGGAAGTAACGTGACGTAATAACTTCAGTCGTCGGTGGGTGGTGCTGGAAAATTCTGGAAGGATTGAACGATCGAACAGTGGATTAATAATTGAAGGAACTATTTATTACTCCTCGCAGTTTTTGTTACTTGTTTTCACATTATTTTATTTTAATAAAATTTAGCGCGTCACATTAATTCTTAATTAATAAATTAGTAATTAATAAATTAGTTTTTAATTAATAAATTTTAATTAATGATGATCTGGCGTATTATTTAAAAAAATATATAATACTCGAAATTGGCTATGTTTAAAAAAATTGTTTTTTAATGCCTTTAAAAATCCCTAAATCCGTAAACTCCTTCTTTTTAAGTTGCAAATGCATTTTAAACTGAAATTAATTTCCCAATTTGCCTTTCATCGAATGAATTGAATCTTTTCAACCTCGTTGATATGCGAAAAGCGACAGATTTTTCAGGTTGCCATTGGATACTCAAAATATGCCATGATTCCTGGTAATTTGCAAGAAACTCTTGTTGTCGTCGAGTTGCTCTTACTTTTTGGGACAACAACAAGAACAACATCAGCAACAAGAACAACATCAGCAACAAGAACAACATCAGCAACAACAACAACAGCAACAACAACAAAAGATTGCTTCTCGGGTTGAACCTAAATCATCGTCCTTTGTGAAAGTCCAAAGCTGTCGAAGTGCATGCGTCAGTTCGAATCCTATGATCTCTCATCCGATGTCTCAGTGAGTTTGCTATGAATCCCTGTCCCCCTTTGAGTGTCCTTGTCTTTGTTTCATTCTGTTTGTTCGTCTAGTTTGTCTGATCTCGAATGCAACTCGTTTGAACCCCCAAGCGAGTTTCGCGAACTTTAAGTTCAAAAGTTACGTAAAAGTTCTTCTGCTGAGTTCACAAATGATCTCAATGACCTCAGGGGATTAATAATGGTTGTAAACATAACGGTGTTATTATAAGTCGTAATTAGTTTGCTGAATGGCATAAGAACGCCTAGGCAACAGGATAAGAAATGCAAAGTTAGAATAACGCCAAACATCTCGATAGCATTTATAGAATCACATTTAAAAAATAAATAATCGTAAAGAACAAGGATTATTTTTTTCAAATTTTTAACCGGTCAAATTAAATCATATATTTTAAGACACCTCTTCCACATTTGCATAAATAAATAAAGAAATAAAAATTCTTCATTCTTTACCCAGTCCTCCATTGTTACACCACAAAATCCCTTGGTTATTTCCAGACACGCCCATCTCGAATATTTTTCGAGGGACGAGAATTCCTTTGCACCGAGAGCATCGGTCAGCCTCGAGTCTTGAAAAGTTGAATTGATTCGCATTTCAGAGTCACCGGCGACTTCAGAAGAGCACGCCCGATTGCCATTTGGCGGCTTTCTTTTGACAAAAGTTTGTGGTTTCTGATTTGGTTCCACTTTTATTTTTGAGAGGTTGATTACGGAGGTTATGGAAATTGCAGTAAATTAGGGATTTAATGTTAGTTGATCGATAATGATAGGTAATAAATAATTAACTGGTAGAGCTAAATGTACATAATTATAAGTAATAATAAAACTGGTTTATAAAAAAAAATTAAGTTGGAAGTTGTCCCTAATTTTTAAACTGAATTAGGAGCATTTTGCGCCACTGAAGCCAAAAATGACATCCATTTTTCTCAATCAAATAATTTTAAATTGATTTTAAAAATTTTATTCTATATCTTCTGTTCATAAACTACATTTTGGTGCTATTAGTAGTTGATTTACGTGTAACATTTCATTCAGAATGTATTCATTAAATGTTACAAACATGGAATTATATAAATGAATAGCAGACATTGAAAAAGGTAAAGACATGTAAATTATATCATCACTGAGCACTGTCAGTCAAAAGGTTCTGTTCTTTTAATCTGGATGCCAAGAGCTCAGCTGAGGACCTCGATTCTACTGAGGTCACCAAGCTCGTCAAGATCGTTAAGCTTATTTTTGGTAAAAGGATGTGGAGCAGTTACTGCATCATCTCTAAAAGCCTCTTCTTTTCCATTATTCTCTTGTCCTTCGAGAACACTGGAAGAATCTTCATCACCAATCTCAGGGAGTTCTCAATAGACAGGTACTGGGCATTCATCAGAGTGAGGAAGACGTGCTGATTCAAGTCAGGATACTTGAGGACATTCAGATTCTTTCTATCGATCCCAGTCACATCAATAGCGCAGAAATAGCAGTCAGAGATATGGTTTGTGGGCTCCCTCCAAACCACGGTTATTCCAAATTTCAGATTGCTCTTCCTGCCTTTAATCCACCGATGCAGGTATTCAGTGCGTAACTTGCACACCACATAATGAGCCAAAGCTTTTTTATCCTATTTCTGCAAGATCTTCTAGTTGAAGCCATTTGAATCACTTGTAACCTTAAAAAAAAGAAATGAAAAAAAAATAATAGTATTATTTAATTGGAAGCATGTTAAATCTTCAGAATTTGTATATTCCAAGATAGGTTAAGGAATTCTGCAACATATGGCCAAACATACGTGAAAATATCCATACATGTGACAATAAAATACTTGCTTTCTATATCATTTGTCCTTTTAAAGAGGAAAAAACACACTTTTGATAAAATTTGGGAAAATCAATTGTCGTTTTACTGATTGGGTTGACATGGAATGACCCACCTGTAAAAAGCATCATGTGATGCTCGATAAAAAAGCTGCCTTGATTGAGCAAAACCAAAGTGATTTTTTGAACCAATAAATTTAATAGGACAATAAAATTATCCTAAATCTTTAAAAAACCATAGGCAGCAAATTTGATGTTGATGTTGGTCAGAGTAAATTTTAATATAATATTATTATTAATATTAATTAATAACTTGTGGCAGAGTGAAAGATAAAGAATACAAATAAATGTTCAAACGAATTTTATAAATGAACGATTATAATGCTTATAAGTAATATTAAATCTAATAAAAAAAATAACCTGCCTATTTTAGGAACGAATTATTGAAGCTTAATGTGAAAATGCACATAATTGAAGACAAAATGAGAGTTATTGAATATAATTGATGGATTTCCATAATAGCATTTGAATTTTCGGAATAGAAATTTGACAGCATAAAAGACAAACCTGTCTATTGAAATACTTAATGTGAATAATTATTTATATTTATAATTATTTCTATTGAAATACTTAATGCGAATAATTAATAACATTAAATATATTAATAATTATATTGAAATATCTTAAATACATCATATGCAAACTGCAACATTATTTTATTTAAATAAATATTTGTAATTATTTTAATTCCCTCAGCAACTTTTACGATCCACTAGAAGCAATTTAAATTATTTTCATTTTAAATTTCCAATTTAATTTATTTTTTATTTATATATGTATTTTGCATTTGCACTCAAATAGAGGAAAAGCTTGCAGAGTAAAAAAAAAGTTGATGAAAATTTCTTCCATATCGCAACTCAACTTCGCCCTCCTAATTGGGGCTGTCTACTTTGCCCCGAGCAGTGTGGATATTTACGACCCTCGCGGTTCAACCCGATCACCCCTTCTCAATAGCCAATGGCAAGAGCGGGCATCGACGTCCGAAATTTCTTGCAATTTTAAATAAATTTCTGACCGGCGGCGTAATCATGAAGAGACAAATCTCGGTGATGGATTGATTCTTCCGCGGGGATGAGTTACTTGGAAATAGTTCCTCCCAATTGATCGATGGCGCCTCAAAACTTTCTCTCGACAACAATGAAAATTCGCCCGACAGATGAAATTCCTTCGCAGGAAAAGATGGAAAAATGGAAAAAGAAAGAATAAAAAAAGTGGCGCCAAAGGGATGGACGGAAAGAGGCGCCGTAAAGAAAGCGGAGCGTCCGCGCAGAGCGTTATCAAAGTCTTTTCCATCAGGAATTTATGGCGCCGATAACTTTTCCACACTCGGTTGGAACTTTTAATCATTCATTTTCCAGAAACTGGATCATCAAACTTATTGTTCTTTAAACGCAGGCATTGGATCGAGTGACGTCATCGTTTTGAGGTGGTTGCTTACGTCATCAATGAAGAAGAGGATGATGATGATAGCCCATGTAATATATGGCCTTCATAGAATCACTTAATTAATTAATCAGTTAATTAAAATGGTAATTATAAATTGTTGGAAATAAAATAAGATGATAATAATATTTATTTAAAATAAATTATTGTAGTATAATAAATGTTTTAAAGAGAATTTTTTTGATTATTGAAATTACATCGCTTTATTTTGTTTAATATTGCTGCACGATATAAAGGAAATTTGAAGAATAGTTTTTATTGAAATCAAATTTAATAAAGTAAACTTAATATAATCATATTTACGTTAGTTAATCGATAATAATAGGTAATTATTTGTTAGGTTAATTATCTATTAACAATAAATAATTAGTAATCACCGCATTTTTAAAATCATTAAAATAATTATGAATAATTAAGAAAATTATTTCAAGAATTAACTTTTAATAAAATGAATTTTAAAATATTTTTATTAATGTCGAAATTTCTGAGAATTAAGAAGCGGCCAGTTTTTAGTTGTTGTTGTTGTTGTTTTATAATTTTCTGGGAAACTTGAATAAAGCTTTCAACAATTTTCAGTTCTATTTAAAACTTTCCCATTAAAACGTTTACAAAGAGGTAAAAAATATAAGTTGCTGTTCTTAAAAGTTTGTCTTTAACAAAAATAATTAATAATTAAATCCACAAATAAACGATGATTAGTTATTGACAAAATAATTATAAGTCATAAACATGAGATCTTAGAATTTATTTAAGAGAAAACAAAAGTCCCGATGCTTAATCTGACGGCCCTGCACAATACATTACCACGAAACATGCATTAAACACATCACCATAACCATCGAACGTAACGAATTGCCTATACTGTGCAACTAGTAAAAGGTAAAACAAATATTTATATATTTAATAATCATTGCCGTCATCATCATCATCACCATCATCATCATCAGTCTCAACATATATATATTTCTAATATATATATATATATTATACTTGCCGACACGTGATCCCTTTTTGATCAACAATGGATCATAACATTCTCATAGAACGACAGATGGAAAGCGAACGAAAGAAAGATTTCTGCGACTTAAAAATACTGGGCGATGATGAATGGACGAAGAAGAAAAAAGAGAAAAAAAATCCTCCCCGCGATGACTTTTAGCACTCCTGAGCGACGCTCGGGCACCGGTTTTATAACTCAGTCGGACTCTGGAATGTCAAGGTTGTATCTTTGACCGTGGGAAGCACTGATCCTTGGATGGTCCTTTGATGGGGCGGTTGATCATAGGTGGTCGTCATCACGTCATCACCAATGACAACGTCGTCGTTGTCATCATTGCCATCGTCATCATTGTCACCGTCATCACTGCCATCGTCATCGTCGTCATCGTCATCATCATCATTATCGTCATCAGTAACCTTGAGTACTCTGACCTTTGACCCGATGATTCAAAATTTCGTTTCGGTCTTTTCATGTCTATGACATATTGCTTCGGTGACCGTGATCATGATGGTGATCATGATCAATGGTTATCATGATCATTATCGTCATCTTATTCTTTATTTATTTAAGAATTATTTATTAATTTTTTGTCATTTTTTTCATTAGATTAATGATTCATTTAATTCAATTTTTCATATTTAAGAGAAGTAATTTTTGGATTAATTTTTATATTTTTTCAGTATTTTCCATGCGACGGAAGATCAAATGTTTTCAGCTATGACGTCATCAACTTTCACTGTCAATATTCTGCTCAGATTGCATTGATAATCAACAAATGTGATGATGATGATGATGATGATTACTTAGTATTGTTTTGAAGTTTGAATATTTTCTTAATAATGACAACAAAAGGACATATTAGTGCTATCACAACCACATCACATGATATATGATCATAGATCATATCATATGATATATGATCATAGATCATATCATATGATATATGATCATAGATCATATCATATTTAGCAGAGACTTAACATTCGAAGACATTCTTAATCCTCCAACGGACTTGATTGACAAGTTAAATGTTATTGAAATTCGAATAGTATTTATTAATAATAATATTTTTATCGTTTTTTTTTATGTGGTAATTAAAATCAAATCTGCCTCTGAAACAGTGAAGAAGGCTTAAAAGAACCCAAATAACCCATCGTCATTAAATGCCCGTTTAAAGGTTAAGGATTTTAATTATACCAATGCTTAATACCAATGCATAATATCAATTCATTATGCATCATAGTAATATATAGTACTAGTGCATTTCACTGACGCAACCTCGCACATCGAGATCGTAACACTAATTATTCTACCAACACTTTATTTAGTTTAATAATAATAATAATAATACCTTAATTGGTTCAACAACGCTTTGAGCGTTTTAACAGCAACTTGAAGGTATTACCTATTATTACTATGATTATCAATATTTATAACATGATGTTGAATGCTCTGGTGTTATTGTTTATGATGATAAATAAATAAATAATGATAATAACTGTTATTGGCGTTTAACGGGGCCCGGTGGATGAAACCTCACCACTTTGCATCAAAACGACAATAAAAGATCATTTTATGACGACGAACGACCTTTTTCTGTGAATAAATTTGGAGAAAAATCGTGAAAATATCAACGAAATTAGGAATCGAACAATCGACGAAATTCTCGTAAAAATAAAAATAAATAAATAAATAAAAAAAAATCTGTGGTCTCAAGTACAAGCAGAGTAAATCCAACAAATGAACGAATAAATAACAATGCTAATTTTATTAATAAGTAACAATCGATAACTTGTAAAGCGTTCAATAAACACTCCTCAAATATTACAAGTGTGCAGTAACTGATGACAGCAGTAATCAATATTAATAGCATCTATAATAGGTACACAAAGTTAACTATTATTGGTCACCTGTTATTCATTAAAATTAAATGGCAAAGACGTATTCAGGATGAAAATAGCAAGTACCAGTCAAAATATCGACGAAAACAACGACAATAATACACCTGCACTGACTCAACAGACAAAGCACAACACACGAGAACTCAACAAATCAAAGTATAATATATATACTATATTTACCAAATACAACATCACCCCATCCTCAACCTTTAACCTCTCCCTCATTTCAATAATAGCCCCTCCCTCATTTCAATAATAGCCCCTCCCTCATTTCAATAATAGCCCCGCCCCCTCCTCAATAATCAGCCCTCTCTCTGCGTTGTCCTCTTCTCCAAAACAGTGAGGCAACCCTTGAGCAGTTTGCAAGCTGAGGACGTCTTCTGGTCATTTGGCATCAGGTAGGTCTTTAAGCCGTCAAAGTAAACATACCTATATCAAGAAGGCGTGGTCAAGGAAAATCTCATGAATATTAAGGTGTCCATCGACGAAGTCACGTGTCCTGTGCGAAGGGGTCGTTTGTTTAAAGCTCATTATGCATACATCATTGAATATGCAGGAGGCGTTTTTCACGTCTCTGCATAATTAATGTGACTGATGATACAAGCATACGATTTACAAAGCACTAGCGCAAGTCCGATGACCCCAGCGAAAGAGTCAATGGAAATTTGGATCTCCGGCGTATACCTTTCACTAGCAACAAGGCATCGGCAGTAAATCAAAGCAGCCTGGCATGAGCGCAGATGATTAATAAATTAATTACGCTGAATTCAAAATTATTTGATCATCATCACCATCGTCAAAGCCACCACCATCATCATCATCATCATCACCATAGGTTTTGCGATCGTCATCATCGTTGCCCACGAGCAATAATCGAATCAAATCTCTGCATGGAAATGTTGAACTGTGGTCCAGACGTTTTTTTGGCCAGTTTCCATTCATCACGTGACGCTTTCAAATAATCGTCATCATCATCGCAACCATCATAACAATAATTATAATAATCATCATCATCACAACCACTACAATCATCATCTCCACAATATATCATCATCATCATCATTGTAAAGGATACGGCAGTCTCAGCACCCATAGTCCAGTCCTTAGCGTTATGGACTCCCCTCCCTCTGGGAAGAACACCGGGCTGGGAGATGGACCGGGTTGAACTCTGACCTTCAACTTGACCTCCAGGTCACAATCAGGCACTGCCACGTGGATGCGCATCAATTGACCCATTTGGGAGGCATTGCTTCTGCAGACGAGCGAATGGAATGAGTGTTAAAAGTGACCATCATCATCATCATCACAATCATCATCATCATCACCACTGCCATCATCATCACCATCACCATCATCATCATGATAAATATTGATGTTGTAAATCTAAATACAACATCAGCATTGTGATAATTAATCAATAATCAGTCTAATAAATTGTTGTTATACCTATTAATATTATAAACTATTCAGTAATTGATTAATAACTTCATTCAAAATACCAGGGATGATTGTTAACAATAATAATAATAATAACAATAAAAATGATAATAATAATTATTTTGTTTTAATTTAATTTCGTTAACATTATAATAATAATAATATTAACGTATTGTCAGTACTAATGAAATAACAACATGAAACAGCCAATGGGAACCGACCTACAGCTGCACGGAAAGTACAGGGGCATGTCATTACTCACAACCCTTGAACCCGTTTCCTAGTGAAATTTTAATTAAAAATAATTTATTCATTAATTGAATTTTAATTCTGCAGTCAATTCAAAGAATTATATCGGAATCGTTTTAATAACACCAACGAATACAATATTGATATACAACACAATGAGGTGACAACAACATACAACAACAACAACATCATACAACAACAACATCATACAACAACAACATCACACAACAACAACAACATCATGCAACAACAACATCATACAACAACAACATCATACATCAACAACATCACGCAACAACAACATCATACAACAACAACATCATGCAACAACAACATCACGCAACAACAACATCATACAACAACAACAACAACATCATACAACAACAACATCACACAACAACAACAACATCACGCAACAACAACATCATACAACAACAACATCATACAACAACAACATCACGCAACAACAACATCATACAACAACAACATCATGCAACAACAACATCATACAACAACAACATCATACAACAACAACATCACGCAACAACAACATCATACAACAACAACATCATGCAACAACAACATCATACAACAACAACATCACGCAACAACAACATCATACAACAACAACATCATACAACAACAACATCACGCAACAACAACATCATACAACAACAACATCATACAACAACAACATCACGCAACAACAACATCATACAACAACAACATCATGCAACAACAACATCATACAACAATAACAACACCCACCTTCATGGGAGCACCGGGTGTAACTTTGAGCATTTTGTTTGGCGAGCAGAGGAGGAATCGATGTGCTTTCGAGCATTCGTACTCCAAACCAATGTACAACCTCAGTACCCTGCCTGAACCAACGAATTAAAGTGAAATTTGGGTGGATTTAAATTAATTGAATAATAATAATTTGTAATAATAATTCCACTTATTCTCATCATTATTATTATCATCTTTATTATTAATAAATAAATTATTATCATCATCATCATTATTATTATTAATCACTGAAATTATTATTATTATTATCACTGAAAAAAATTGACTGTTGACCTTTGAATGATTTGTTGGACCAGGAGTCGTGAGGGTCGTGTTGAAGTTTTATGTCGATGGGCAGCAAGAAGTTCGACTGGTGAGTGAAGCCAGGTTGATCGATACCTGATGACGACGGTAATGATGTCAATAATATCCAATCTGGTAATGACGGTAATGATGACATCCAGATCGATGATGATGGTAATTATGACACCCAGTGGGTTGATGATGGTAATATTACAATGAGATCGTTATAATGATGATGGGTGTGAAGGGGATAGCTAATATGATAATGATAATTGATATGATAATGACTATGATCACAAACAGGACAAAAGAGGAGGTCTTGATTATGATTCTCATAAAGCTTCTTAGCAAACCCTCGTTACACTTGACGCACCATGTCGAGTAAACTTTAACTAACATTCGTCTGCATCCGACGCCAATAGCAACTGCCTAATAACAAAAACAACAACCCACCAACGGAGGCTTCGTACGATGCGTACTTCCCCAGTCTGACCAGGGACCACGAGGGAAACAGGGGCAGCAACCCCCTTGGACTCTCGCTGTTCACCATTCCCAACAGGTACCCCAGGCGAACTTCGTCGTCGGACTTCGTCAGCATCCGAACCTCGTCCGAGTCGTCTGCAAGTTCGAAGTCGTCCTCGCCGAAGGTCTCCTCCCCTTTTTCGGAAGCGTCGTCGCTCGTGCGGTCGGTGGCCGCAGTGACGTCGACGCTCGTGTCGTCCCTTGTCTCCTCGTCGTCGTCGTCTTCGTTGCTCTCTGGTTCCTCCTCCTCATCATCGTCGTCATCGTCTTCCTCTTGGTCAATGGTGTTGGTGATGTCATCGTCGAGAGGGCGAACGCGAGTGTCGCCATGGCTACTGCGACGACCGCGCACGGCATCCCCGTCTCCGTTTTGCTCCCTCGTAATGCCTTCATTTCCGGCGCCACCGACGACGCCATTATCGTCGTCATCATCATCAGCACCACCACCGCCGCATGCATCGTCGTTGTTGTCGTCTTCCTCCTTGAAGTAGTCCCCTCCTGCCCGCACCTGACCGTACCCGGTGTAGCGGTGGCCGCTGTCGTCGTCGTCGTTGCCTTGCGAGAGTTTGTAGTCCCTGTTGTCGTCGTCGTCATCATCCTTCGTGTCCCTCTCGTACGGGGTGGAATCCTCGCCATACTCCTCTTCCTCCTCATCTTCACCCATGACTTGGAATTTGTGGAATCTCGAGTCAAATTCATGGGAGTCTGAGAATGGTTGATTATCGGTTTTACTAGTAATTTACGATCATTGATTAATAAATAATTAACGATATTTATTTTTATAGTAATAATAGTAATTGTTATTAATGGTTGACGCTACATAAAGGAACTCCAGTAAACAAGCCTTCAATACATCTTGAATAGCTAGTGCAGTAATTACTATTAAACCCATTCATTCATTCATTCATTCATTCATTCCAACCTTCAGTTCCGAAGCCAGGACTTGAAACCCCGGGCATGGAGAGCTTCTCGTACTTGAGGTACTCGCAACTCTGCATCGCCGAGTCCTTAGTCAGCCTCGAATCCTCACTGGACAAAGTCTCGGTTTTCGGGGCCTTTGAGCGTCCTTCGTTGGCGGTTTTGTTCGTCTCCTTGGAGCAGTCGCTGGGAGTCAGGCGGAGAGGATCAGAGTTCTGGGACCCTAGGACTTGTGAGGTCGTCTGGATGGATTGAGTGGAGTTGGTTGTGGAGGGAATGTGAACGGAAAAGTGGTGGTGCTCCAGTTTCGAGCAACATCGTTTCTCGATTTCTTGGAAGAAATCGAAGTTGGCGACCTGGAGGTGACAGGTAATTGTTAAATTAATGTTATATCAACAAGTCGTACCAAATATAATATTACGTTACACGAACAAGTCGTACCAAATATAATATTACGTTACACGAACAAGTCGTACCAAATATAATATTACGTTACACGAACAAGTCGTACCAACCTTGTGGCTGAATGGATCGATGCGTTCGTCTTGAGACCTTCCGCAGTTGCAAGTCGACCTCGTGACGACGTTACTCCTGTGGTCGAGGAGTGGCAGGTTGCTCGTGTCGTCTGCCTCTTCCTGCGACTTGTGCAGCTGCGCAAGAGTGATTTCAAATGAATAATTCTTAATTAATCAATTATCTAATCATTCTTGAAATTATTCGTCACTTGTTGATTCGAGATTTTAAAATCATATGTATTGTATATTTTATTTCAATGCATCTAGATATCCTATTCATTGACAAGCTTCGGGTAAAATGCATTCTCCGATGCAGAGCAAGACGACAAAAAATACAAAACTTGTAAATCGAAAGTCAATCGAGTCGTTCGAATGGTAGCAGGTTCAATACCTCGTTGCAGCATGGATGACCCTTCATGCTGACCTTCTCGCAACTCCTTCGATTGTCCTTCCAGATCTTTATGCATTCCTTCTCCAACTTCTTGACGTACTTTTGCACCGAAGGACCTCTGGAGTTTAGCATGAAGTACTGCTTTGCTTCATTGACCTGAGAAAAAAAAGTATTATCAAAGAATATAAGTCAGAAAATAATGTAATATTTATATCTTGGTGTGGGTGTATGGCATATATATTAGTTAATGAACAAATCAATTAGCACATTTGTTTCTTAAATTGAATGCCAATCTTGATATGGCTGTTATGAAATCATGAGGCATACAAGCTAAACCAGATGAATGGTAATATTTAAGTTAACATCAGCAATAGGATTAAAACATTCCATTAAAGTTCATCATCGAATAAAATCTAAAAAGAGCAAAACACAACAAAATATTTTATAATAAAATATCCAAATTAAATATCAACATTAACGACATCACTATCACAACTCTCCAACCTTGTTGAGGTGTCTCTTCTTGTTGTAAAAGTCAGGAAGGTCCTTTTGATACACACTCATTGCGTGGACAAAAACCTTCGTGCATTGTCTGTCGGTTAATTATTATTAATTATTAATTATTGTTAATTATTAATTATTGTTAATTATAATTTTTATTTATTTATTATTATCACCAGAAAAATACTGCATTGTCATCAATGCTCACAATGCAAACAAGTTGAAAGTATTAAAAAAATGAAGTTGAACTTAAAAGATGAAAGCGAACTAACGTCTCTGAGAACTTGAGTTCGACATCGACGTGCTTTTCAAAGAAGTTCTGAAAGATGAGGGAGGCATCCTGGTTCGAGGGGGTGGTCGACCAAAACAACCCGTGAAGCACTTCAACGACCTTCAGGAACGTCCTCAGTGACACCAGCTGCAAAGTCAACAATAATAATTTAGTTAATAAAATAATAGTTAATTTGTAAGGCTCCACGTGCAGAAACATTAACCTAAATGTTAAGGTGCAAGAAATGCTAATAAATTAAATAACCTTAATTAATGGGATAGCATCCGCCTAATAATTGATGCCATCTTAATTTAAACCTTTAAAATTCAAATTACCATCATTACCATCATCACCGAACGTAACTGGTAGTTCATGTAGTCGAGCAGTCTGGCCAATGCTAGTTACTACGACAGTTATGATGACAATAACAATGACATTTGATTATGATGACAATGATGACGACGATGTTTACCTCGAAATGCGACTCATTGGGCATCCTGTCTGCATTTCCTCTCTTGAAGACGAGGTCGACGTGTTGCCTCAAAAAGTACCTCAACTCCTCATCTTCGTTCCTCACTTTCGACGAGTGAAGGGTGGGTATGTCACTGTCGATGCTGGGTGGGGAGGGTGGCAGCTGGGGGGGTGGAGATTGTCGGGGACCCGAGGAATGGAGGGACGAGTAACGGGACGGCTTGCAGGCGTTTTCACTAGATGTCAAAGAGTCTGAAGCTGGCAGGATGGAATTAACGAGGAATTTTAGTAATAAATCACAATTAATAATAACAATAATAATTAATTAACTAATAATAATAATATTAAATTAAATTGAAATACAAATAACAAGCCAAATCCACACGACAAGAAATAAACTCTGAAGCAAACAAAACAAAATGTGTAATATACACTTAATAATTAATAATTTTAATATTAATATTTAACATTTAATTTTATTTTACATAAACCTTCACTCGTCTCTGGCCACGTGCAGGCCTCCGAAATGAGTCCGCTGTAGTAAACCGTCGGATCGAAGAGGATGTTGGATGACTCCTCCTCCGACAGGATGTAAACGAAGTCGTGATTGGACGATAAGGTCAGCAGGGTGGTGGTACTGTAAGAAGTGAGATTAGGATGTACTTTAGGATATATTAGGATGGACTGATAGAATTTTAGTGTTACTGTTAGTATTTACTACCTTCAGTTAATATTCTTAATTGAATTGTACTCATCATTTCTAATATCATTATATATATATTATTATAATAATTATTAATATTATTATTATAATTAATATTATTATTATTATTGTTATTATTATTTAACCACTGTTAAACCTGTTGTTGATGATGATCCTTTCCCTTTTGAAGACCTTGAAGATCATCTCTTCAACTGCATGCTGGAGTTCCCTCAGTGCGTTGAGCTTCTGTTTTTCAGAAATTGTGTTTAGATGATTAATCACTTTCAGTTAGCATTTATTATGATTATGATTTAAGATTTAATTTCAACAATAAACATAAGTAGAAAGTTATAACTGTTAAAAGAGTTAACTGATATTTCACAATGATCATCTGGTCTAATTACAACCCATAATATTACGACATGATTAACCAATTACAACAACCCACTACAACATCATCCCATTTAATTATAACAACATCCTGTCTAATTATAATCACTAATTACATTACAACAACATCTCATCAAATTACAAATACCAATTACATTATTATTACAACAACATCCCATCTAATCACAGCTACAAGTTACATTACAATTACTAATTACATTACAACAACATCCCATCTAATCACAGCTACAAGTTACAACACATAACAACTTTCTCAACCCACCTTCGACTTGGCCTTCGAGATGACATCGGGTTCGTTGAGTTCTCCATCGTCGGTGGAGAGGAGACAGGTTTCGAAGAGGAAAAGCACTCGGGGAACACCGGGTCGCGCTTGGTCGATCCAGATTTTCGACAGGTTCGGTATTTCAGAAGCCAGCAGATCCATCATTATGGGCTGCAGTTTGCCCCTAAAGATTCATTTTTGCTTGTTATGCTATTTGTCGATTAATTGGATTTTAATTAGGTAATAAATTAATCTCTTTAATAAATATAAATTTCTGTGAATCAATGTGAATCTGTGGTTGATGAAATTTATTTACTCGAGTTGTTTTTTTACATGTTTTGGCAAGCTTAAATGCAGTTCAATCACTAAACAACTGCTAAAGTAATTAAAGTCAATCTAATTAATCTATAACAAAAAATCATTAAAAATCAGTTAATTAATTGGTAATTAATATGTTTGGTTAATTTTCAATTTACCTGAGCAGGTCAAGTTGTTTGAAGAGTCGAATGTAACTGATATCAAAAGATGATCCAGGCTCGTTTACCTGAACAAAACAATTAAAAACACCTCGGATGAATATCTATTTTACATTATATAAATATATCAATTGGCTTTTGATTAATTATTTTATTAATTAATTTATTAACTATTTTAGAATGCTGTAACATTATGAATCTTTTGTTAATGACCATTAAAAACATTCAAATTTAAAAATTAATTAACCAATTAAAAATCAATTTAATGCCTCTGTTTATTAAACAAATTTTCATGAAATTCAAAAATTTCATAATTACTAGTCTTGACTTTGAGTTATAAACCTAATTGATAAGTTAAATGATTTAAAAGCTTACACGATATCACTGACTTATTTTTAGTATTACTTTTAATATTATGAGTAACTATAATTATTATTTTTACTAACTAGGACGATGTGTGATACGGAGAAGATGAAGAGTAGAGCCCTCATGTAGTCATGGTTGGCTTCCCTCAGGTACTCACTGTGGTCCTAAATGAATAAAAGTCATGTAATTATTATTGTGTAATTACAATAACCTATTTAGATAGACAACTTAACACTAAACGAATAATGCCAACTATTTAATCAACCCGAAATAGTACCTTTGTACTTTCTTCCTTTAGCCACCTCCTGTACAACTCCATCCTGAACGTGGAATCCGACCTGGAAACCAGATGCAGCAGAAGAACATTGTCTGTCTTGTGGAAGTAGCCCTCGATGTAACACTGTGCAGGGGATTTGATTTTTATGCTAATGTTATTGTTAATAATGTATTAATGTTGATGTTGATTATTACTATTATTGAAATTTTTATTATTAGTGGACATAACAATCAAAAAAATTATATTAAATTTATATTAACAAGTAACTCACATTACACTTAGGATCAACACCATCAGCCTGAAATAAAACAATTTAAATGAAATAAGTTAAAAAAATTCCTTGAATTCTATTTCATTCAACTGAAAAGCTTATCACATAACATTATTCACTCTTTTTATTGTTGATTCAAAAACCATAACGATGAAATTAAATGAACACAACAATGGGTCAATTTAACATCATTGGTAATGTTGATTGCAATAAATTATTTATTTAAAATAATTAAGCCAGCTAAGTCATGTTACTCGATTTAATTGTTTGCAACAGACGACTAACAGAAAAGACATCTGTCCTGATGAAACTGTTGAAGATTCCCGACTTCATTCTGAACCTGTCGAGGCGAGACTTTCCAATCAATGAAACTATGCAAACCTTTGAGTCACTACCCTGATGACACCTAAAGATGAACAATAAGGGATGTTTAATGTCAGTAACAATTACTAATAAGGAATGTAGTTAAAGTACTAATAATGCAAAATCAGAAATTGACAAATACGATGCTAATTCTTAAAAGATAAGCTAATTCATTAAGAGATGGTTGGTTGCAAGTTAAGCAAAATCAAGTGAATCAAACAACATTGTCTGGTAGGCAATTTTGTGACAAACAAACCAATCATTTATGTCCACAACAAGCAAGAATTGCAAAATGTAAACAAAATTACTCGAAACTGGGGTTGGATCGCAGTCCATCTTTATTAATGGTAAAATGGTACATAATCAAATAGTTGCAGTCAGCCACTAATCAGTTTTAAAAACGATAACCAGCATCTTGTGAATGTAAACAATAGAACACCGAAAGGGATTTAAAGTTATTTTCTGTTTTTTAACTTTAAGTTGCTTACTTTAAATTTTTAATATTAATTTAATTACATCGCATTAATTATTTATTTATAAAAATTGTAAAACCTTTACATTTTGTTTGTTGTGTATTTATGCATACTTGATAATTTAATATTGTATTATGTGAAATAACTTAAAATATTTAAAAATATAAATTGCTTTGACATTCTTGTATATTAAATTTGTATGTCGTTATTTTGGAAATTCCCATACGAGATGGAAAATACCTGATTCAGCCATTTGCGAGTTCTTGTTCGACCTCAGAATTCAGTTTTCTTTTAAGCTCTGAAATGTCCCACAGCAAAAATTATTACGGCATTTTAAATATTACAAAAAATGCCACAAGCGATGAAGTAAAGAAAGCGTTAGTAGACGATTTTGGAAGTTGTTTCATTTTGATTTGAAAGTGAATTTGAAATAATTTTCTAGGCTGCAAGTTTCGTGACCCATCTTTATCTTTGGCTATAATTGTTTTTTGTATTTATAATATACAAATTTCTTACATTGCAAACAAAGGATCTGCTTGTGTCATTATAAAATACTCTAGTAATCACTTTAACCAATTATTTAGAAAGTTATTTTATTATTTTAAAATGATTGAAAGATATCGACGGAGAGCAAGAGAGACTCATCCTGATAAAATGGGGACAGACAAAGAAGAAGAATTCAAATTGGTTTCAGAAGCCTACCAAGTCCTCAGTGACCGTAAGTCATGAACACATGGCGCTTTAGAAATTAGTTAATTTTATTATTATTAGAAGCATCATACTTTAGAATCATTAGTAGCATTGTTTGTGATAGAGTTAGAGTAACATTGAACATTACAAAAATTGTTATTTCTGATCATGTTACTGGCCTTTATCTTTGTAAATATTGTTAATGTTTTTTTCCTGAAGCATACTTGATTATAAGGATGATAATTATAATAATAATAACAAGAGTTATAGCAATAGTAATATTAATAATAATAATGATAGTAATAGTACAACAACAACAACAACAACAACAACAACAACAACAACAACAACAACAACAACAACAACAACAACAACAACAACAACAAACAACAACAACAACAACAACAACAGCAGCAGCAGCAGCAGCAGCAACAACAACAACAACAACAACACAACAACAACAACAATAATAATAATAACAATAACAATAGTAGAGCAATAAACATATATTAATAACAAAATACTTCTTTTCTGCAAATTCCAGCAATGAAGAGGAGGGACTACGACTCGGGCAAATTGAACATCGATAGAAAAAGCTTCTTCAAGTCACCAGAAGACATTTACATGGAGGTGTACGGAGATGAGGAACAACTCATGGAGGAGTTCTACAACAGCACAGACCCCTTTCTGACCTTTTTCAAGGATGCGGGTTGCTCGCTGTTTAGTTGCTTGTTAATTAATTATTTATTGATTTGTATGTGTAATGGTCATATGCAATGTAATATAGTTTAATAGATCCTTGTTTTATTATTGTTACATTATTGTTTATTGAGTAATTATAGTCTCTTATATTATAGATTGTTTATATCTATATATCATTATATATTTATTATTATATATATATATTATTTACATATATATTATATATATAATTTATATATCATTATATATGATGTAATAGATCACTTTTTACTGTTTTAATATTCAATTGAATAAGGCTTTCATTAAAATGAAATCAATAATAAGTTTATTTATAACTGCGGCTTTCATTTGTTATTATTGATGTTACATGCTAATAAATATCAAAAATGAATTGTACTGATACATAATAAATTAAACATTATTGTTATAAAGTGTTATTTATTTACTTCTAATTGATCCTAATTAATTAAAATTTATCACTTCTATAAAGTGATCATAACTTACAGATTGTTAATATTGATTGCTGATTACAAGAATTAATCTTCATTTGCAGAATTCAGGCACAGACCCAATAATCCTTTCAGCAACTATTAGGCTGTTGAAATGTTACAAAATGGAATTTTAGTGATTTTCTTAATTAATGAAAGAAATGTTGTTGGGTTATCGAGTCATTGGTCTGAAGGATATTTTTCCAGTTTTGTTGAATGATAATCTTCCTTGTTTAGTTCAAGTTTTTGTTCAAATGTTAAGGATGATGGTAAAATTAAACCTTGTCTGATGATGGTTGGATATCAAGAGGAATTGTAATGAGAGGGAATGTGATAACATTGCAAACATTGGGAGCACTTATTACAATAGTAACTATTGCTTTATTATTGTAAGTACAAAGATTCTTTTCGTTATAAACCACTCAAACCTACATTGTTACAGAATCAGTTACAAACTAACGCTTATTTGTATACTTATTAATTATAAAATACTTATAATGTCTTAAAAGGTCTGCATAATTAAAAAACGTTAAACTTAAGCAAAAAAAATCAAGCGGGTCTTGAAAATTATTCAAAGTCCACTTTTAATCGTGAAGTCACAGCAGAGCAGACGTTGAGAACAAAAATATCACCTGCAGTTGGGCTCAACTGCGTCATGTGTGAAGAAATAAAATGGCCATCATGTCATGGAATTCAAAATCCACAGCGTAAAGAAATAAAAAAACCACGCTGCGAAGATAAAAAAAAGCCACCGTTTGGAGCGACCGTTCGAAAGATTACGAAAAGACTTTGCAAGACGCAAGTTATATTTTGTTGTTTGTTGATATATTGGAAAATCAAATCACGATTCACTCAGTCGCTTGTCAGCGATGTCAATGCGAACAAATTTTCGTCTTCATAACTAACCATCATTATTTTTTTATTATGATTATTCTAGCTGTTATATCTAGGTTATGTGTTGACTTGTTATTGTATTTAGCCAATCTTTTGATGACATTTGTATTTATTTATTTGATTAGAGTCCGTTGTACAACTAAGATGATTTGAACGGCACGCTTTTTAATCGATCTACCACTTATATAGCCCCTAACCGAAGGTTAAACTTAACCTAGGGTTAACCTAACCCTAACCCTAACCTAACCGACGTTTTTGCCAAGGGTCGCCTGAGACATTAAGAATTTAAGAGAATTTTTTAATATTATAAAAAATAATACATAACATTCATTATATGTTTGATTAAGATACCTTTTTTGGTAAAAGCTATTTATGAAGCGCCTAATTATCATGCTACCATTCTGTAGGACGGCAGGTTCGATGTAATATTTTTGAAATAAGTTAGAAAATAAAAATAAAGCAGCCGTGTTGTCGAACTTATTATTATTATTAGTCTTCGTTGAGGAAAATAATTTAGAATCAGGAAGAAAAAATATTTTCCCTAATTTACCTAACACAATTTGCTCTTGCTAGTTCACAGTTACAGTTGAAGAGATTTCGGGTAATGCACAAGGAATTGAATCAGCGACTTAGCGAAAAATGATTTCTCCGCCAGGTCGCTCAACCTTTTGGGTCAAATGTTTAAAATCGTATAATAGCTTGTGTGAGATTGTGTTGAGTCTGTGAATTCTTAATTATATATAATCCATCATATTCGAATGAGTACTTGAAATTTAAGATCAGACAATGTATGGGGAAAACGTAACCAGAGATCAGGGACGCCCTTTGAGGGGGGCGGCAAGAGGGGGAAGCTTGCCCCCCCCCCACTTGGAACAGACTGAAATAAGTTGGGAAAATTAGGATTCACAATTTAAATGCATATTATAATAATTCCTACAAGGTTTAGGATTTAAAGTTACAACAAATATTTAAAATAAAATAATGTCCGCCCATCTCTCTTGGTATTAGATTAAATTCGCCATTGGTTGAATATTTCGTTGTCTTGGTGATTTTGTTTAATTTCATAATTTGTTGACGGTTGTTTGAAAGTTTGAGTTTTTAATAAGCGTTATAATAAGCGCTTAATTGGTAATAATAACAAATATTACTATAGTTTAATAAATCTAATTGACAAGTTGTTATTACGCAGTAATTACCAGTAAATAGTACATCTTATGGCTCGTTATAATCCTGTTTTAAAAGGATGGTTTGAGGACGTTAAGCTGAGACCCTATCATGTTTCATATCTGAGCCATAGATTGCAAAATGAATTTGTTTAATTAATTGCGAACACTCTCAAAAGTAAAATCATTAAAGAAATTTCTGACAATCAGTTCTTCACTGTGATGGCGGATTCAACACGAGATAGTTCGAGGAAAGACTATTGTAATCCGTTTCGTAAATCAGGAAGGAAATGCAAATGAAAGACTCTTGCAAATAACCGAAATAACTGACGAGACTGGCGCTGGAATAAGAAAGAGTATAGCCAGTTGCTTGCAACGCAATGCCGTTGATACTGACAATCTCTCTTTACAATCGTATGATTTTGCTACTTCAATGTCGGGAAAGTTTAAGGAGCTCAACAGAAAGTATCTGAGTTGGTTGGCCATTTTGTATCACATGCTCCTCGTCAAGCACACAGAACAAACACCGCAGTTGAACATTGTTGCTGTGCCAGTACGATCATTTCTGATATTTTTAATATTTTAGAAAAACTTTTGGAGTTGGGGAAAACTGTCCTCCATGCCCCCCCACTATTTTGCCTTCGGTACGTCCCTGCCAGAGATGGATGAATGGCGTCCTCGTGGGCAACTGGTTCGAAGAATATTTTCAGGTAATGGTTTACTTGAATTAATTTGAAGTGTCATTCTTATTTTGCATCAATTTACTTAATTTTATTAGAATTAAGTAATGTTCAGCTGTTCAAAAGCATCCAATAAGAAAAACTTTCAGTGACCAACTACTTTTTTTAATTTATTTCAGATAAGTAACACTTTTAATTAAGCGGGTACATTTAATAAAAAAAAAAGCTTTGAGTTTCAAATAACACTGATTTCGTTGTTATCTTGGTTGTCATATGTTAAAAAAATTTAGGTGCGCGGACATGAAAATGTGCCGCGCAGATGGTACAATTTTCCGCGCACGCTGAAAAAAAAATAGAGGGAACGTTGGATGTAGCCAAGTTGTTCCTAACAGCTTTTTTACTGTGTCTGTAATAACGTTTTCAGATTACACCTGGTTCTGACAGATCGACATTCACCAAGGTCACAGAGTACACCTCAAAGTACACACCACACCTGGAATGTGGTGATTTCATGGTTAAGTACGAGAACAAGCTCAAGTTGTTAGAGAGCAGACCTAAGGAATTTGTTTTTGGTCATTACGACAGAGATTATCATCTTAAATATCTTATTACCACCTATGATGAGGTAAATAAATAACTAATATTGATGTTGTTGTTGTTGTTATTTTAAATTATTATTTATTTTGTTCTTCATATTATACATTACAAAGCCCAACTGTAAACTAACGCAGCAATTGATTTGCTTAGCGCTTCTTATCTAGGTTGTTTAGATTTAGTCTTTATTTATCGGTAAAATTGCTAAATTTAAGCTTTAATTTAAAGTTACATTTATATGTATATTTATCTCGCTATATATTTACCATTTAATTGCATAATATTTTTGCATAATATTACATAATATAATTACACATTAAATGCAGCACTTCAACCACAGGGAACGACCATACGAGCAGCAATTTCCTGAGCTAAGAATTTGCAATTACAGCAGAAATGCTTGGCTGCCTGAAAAGAGCGACTACCCTTTGTTAGGTGAAGTTTTTTGGTTAAATTATTTCACTTAATTCTGCTATTTACAATTGTATAATATTTCGGCTTTAATTTATTAAGTTATTTTATTATTGTAATCTATTTTATTTACACGAACAAATATGTTAATGAAATTAAAATATATTTAATGAAATAAGTAAATGCTTATAGTCCTGGTGGCAGGAATTAACTTTTTAGTGGATCTGTTATGGAGTCTGCCAGAATAATTAATATTGGATGCTAAATTAAGTTACCATGACAACGACATTTGTAATAATACCAATAAATCATTTAGAACTCTCAGTTGAAACTATTACGTGATTAATTGTTTGATCATTTATTATTGTTTAGTATTAACTGCTTCCAAATCAGCAATTTCCTTTAATCCCAGCGATTTCTAAAACCTTTTAGGGGAGCCGACGAACTGGGGCTTAAAGAACGTGAAAAGACAGGAACTCCTCAAACAAATCGGACTCTTGAGGGACTCGTCAAAAACGATGACGTCCACTTACCAGGCAAGCTACAACCGCAAGCTGTGCACAGGCTGCCCGTCCAAATAAATAAATTGATTTTTTCGATTTGATTTGTTGTTAAATATTTGGCCCTTCACAGAGATGTTATTTTTAGAGAGAATATCGGGTTAAATGGCTTGTTTATAATTGTAGCTCATTATTTTTTTTATTATTTTATTATCTTTGTTTATTTTCTACTTTGTTTCTGTCAGTTTATCATTCAAAAATTTTTCAAATTAAATGAAATTGTTCCCCAAATGAGACTTTGTTATGAAAAACGAGGAATTAAAAGTTCAGGAATGTAGCGAACAAAATAATTCAACAAAGCGGTCTTTGGAAATCAACAAAAATAGCCTTCTGCTGCCATGCGTGGCAATACCAGCATGTATGCTGTCCTTCGTATTAATAAAACTCTTCAAATTTAAAATAACTGTAATTTCTAAATAACTGTTTCGATGTTAAAATGTCACTTAAATTAAATGTTTAAATCACATAATCGTTGTTATTTTTGTATGTTATAATTAAGTAATTTTTTATTAATTAGGAATATTGCAAAGTATTTGTTGACAACGGAAAAATTTAGTAAATTTACAATGAAACTATTTATTCTATCTATTAATAATTTCACTTCATTTCATATTCCACAATCAATGAAATCACAATGATTCTTCACAGCACCAGAAGTCACCATCGAAGTCAGACCTTTATTCTTGTGTCAATCAAATGAAAGTTTAAAATTAAAAAAAAAGAGCTAGGCTAATATTAGGCGTAACAATCACCAAGGCACCTATGAAGGTTCAAACATCTCATACAATCTAGTCTTAACCCCACACTTCTTGCATCAAGACTTGGCAAAGTTTCTTAACATCCAATCGTCTTTCAGACAGGAAGTTCCATCCTCTGCATTTGAATCGAGTTCGGGATGTGTCCGTTTGGGAGGTTTGGATTGTTCTGCCGACTGCTGATCTCCTCCACTCTCGCCGACCTCATCCTGGAATAGATGCAGCAGGAACAGAGACAGACGAGAAAAAGGATACCAGCTACCACGATGAAGGCAAGGACATTCGGATTGACATGCGGAGGTTGTATGAACGATCTTCCGGCAGAAATTATCTGGATTGTTTTGTTGTTAAAATTGGCAATATTCGCCAAAATAAATTTACAACATTTCTAAAATGATTTCAGAGCAGCGTAACAACATCCTACCCATGCTTTATGAATCCAAACGTCCATGTTGAATCCAACTGCTAACAGAATTGGCTTAAGACGTGCAGTCCTGTCCAGATCTCAGAATGGACTCCAAACTATTGAAAATTCTAGAACTTTTGTCATTTATGTTGTTAGATCTCAAACATCTAAGCTAAGTCTAGACTAAAGGTTGAACCAGACAACCTTTGACACGAACTGAATAACGCTGTCTGCGAGGAACGTGGTCAGAATTCGAAATGCCTAAGTGAGTGAAACTCAAGTGTTAGCTTTTGCAATACGAAGACATACTTCATCAAATATTTGATCAACTTATGAATAATTAATTTTGAAACATCAGCATCAGAGCCTAAATAAGATTAATATTAGTATTATTACTATGTACTTATTAAGGTGATAAAATATGCCTTCACTTATAATTTAGATTATTATTACGATCAATGATTAATGTTATGCACACTAATAACTTGGTGCATAATCATAAACTATTAAACAATTTCTTATAAAATGTTCACCATAACATCAAAATGTTCGATCGTTTTTGAAAAAAAATAAAGCACTCAAGAAAATTTTGAAAATTTGGAATTTACTTCTAGAACTATGTTTTAAAAACAATATTTCTCCAACTTAAAATAACTTAACTATGTTAAAATGTTTTGAATTTGTTTTTAACTTTTCACTTCCAAACGATGCAATCTATTTGCATCATTTTTGAAATTAATATTAAAAATAATTTATTTCTGTATTCAATCACAATTATGGTTATTTTTAAAGCAATTTTTGCACTAGGTAATAGAACCTCGACCTTGAGAACTATCAGCTCTTTGTTTTGGTTTTGATTTGTTGGTCGATAATGGCTTCTTCCATACCCAAGTCGTATCTTAAAGTACCTCTACATAATGGTGTTGGAAGAACAATTGGCCAGCTCCAGAGAGTGCTGATTAGGTTTTGCAAATCGAGTGGAGGTAGCCGAGGGATCAGGTGCGTAGTTGATTTGAATTTGAGCACTTTAAATTATTTGCTGCTTTAAATCTGAGCGCTTTTCAGGGATTTTATTGAGAGCAAGTTGTTGGACTTTACGAACGCTAATCCCGGAGTTGTTATTTATCTCAAACCCCGAAGATGGAATGGTGCTTGCCTTACAGGAACTTACTGTTAGTGAAATTATGGCTTAGTTAAGAGATTTGATTTGTTGGAACTTGGGAGAGAATACAATTAAGTGCGGCTAAATTCTGATAAAAGTGAATATCTGTTAATCCAATTGCATTTTTACCTATTTACTTACTGTGTCACTACCACTTCTGAGTAACCTCTGAAATCATTCCCACTTTAAATTAATCAATCCACAAAGAAGATCCACACTAAAAGTCTTATTTTATTTTCTAGTGAACGGAAATACAAAAACCATCTCAGTGCAGGGCATGGCAAGCGAGGAGATATGCCAATGGTTGACTCACATGAAAGATATTAGCGGCGTCGAGAACCACAGACTCATTCAGAGGTGGCACACGGACACCCCCAGCATCCAGGGAGCTTGGACGCCTTACGTCAACAAGGACCCAAGGATGAATGTCATCGAGTACCCTAGCAACCTGCCCGAATTCAAAAAAGCACGGAGCGAACCTACTGCCACTGACTTGATCCTGGAGAGAGCAAGACACCTACAGCAACAAGAGAAGGATGAAGGATCTCCTATTAACTGAGGGATCAAATAAATAATGTATTAACAGTTATGGCAAGTTCTGTATTGATTTGTGGAAACGAATTAGAGGTGTCAAAGATGCAAAGATATTTTGGTTGATTTTTAATTACAAGTTGTGCGTTGTAAAGTTGATTTTATTATGAGGCTGAAGATCAAAATATAAATATAGTACAAAAATAAAAAATGTCCCAAGAATCTAAGTATGTTCTATCCAAATATATGATATCTTAGCATTTTTCACAACGACGTTGGAAGAACCAAGCAATTAATTGTTGCACTTAAAAGAACTGCATCAGAGGGACTAGACCAGGGGTGTCTGACCTTTTGTCCAGAGGGTCAAGTGTACAACATATAGACTGGTCGAGGGCCAGATTAGCAATTTCACAACCACAAAATTTTTCTTTAAGCTGCATGTAAGCCAAGGGTACTCAAACTGCGGACCGCGGTCCACAATCCGGACCGCCGATAGCTTTTAAGTGGACCTCCAATTATTTTCAAAAAAATAAATTTAAAAATTTTGGAAATTTGTTTGATACCCTGATGTAAGCTATGTTTATGCTTATGATCAGTATAATGTTTAATCTGGCACTGCTCTCGTTTGCACAAGTAGTCTATGTCTGCCCTAATATTAGAATTATGGCACGATGCCGTCAAACACAAAATACCTCTTGTGCCATTGCTGACATTGTTATTAAAATACTACTAGTAATGGAATTGTTAGCAGATTGAAAATTTTAGAGCAGGATTTCATGGAGCAGAAAGCATCATGGAAGTGTCGATAATCTTTTCGTCAGCGTAGAATCTGTCTATCAGCATAGGGTCCAGATCGATTGTTTTGTATTCTGCTTTCACAATTCTTTCCGAAAAAGCTCGGCCGATTGCAGGGGAGAATTGTGGACCTTCCCCATTGAACCCGGTAGCCATGAGGAAGTTTGAACGGCTGGGGTGGTTGCCGATGATGGGCGTGCCGTCGAAATGGTTGTGGTCGTACACTCCTTCTCGCGTTTCGATCACCTGTTTTTGAAAATGATTGCAAGTGGAGACACATAAAATATATGGTGTTTTATCATATGCCTTCATGGACATTCAAAGCTCACAAACAAAACTTTACAAAATGCAAACTATGCATAGATCTCTGATTGCAAAATGATGCTCGACAAAAAAACCTCAAGGTTTTTGAAGGCTGGTATTCTGTTCACCAAAGCAGGTTTGACATAAGACTCAAAAAACTCTTGGGCATCTTTATTTCCAACGTTCATGGAATCCTGCGAAATGTAGAAATGCATTCAACAAATTTAATGCATCGGCTTACAAATCTGTTTTAAAACGTGAAAAGGCATAATCATTACAAAATTATAAAAACACTGCGACAAGAAATTTCTGAGAACAGTAAATTTGATGCTAAAACATCAGAGAGCGAAACATCATTAAACTTGCGAATCACATCAAAATTGATGTATACCTATATAAACGAGGGTCAAATACTTACAAATATTAACATCACGTTCTCAAAATAATAAATCATTTGGGAAGACAAGTTTCATGTTCTGCAATCCCACAAAGTTCAATTGGACAAACACAAGAACTTACCTGGGTTAAGTTTGTACCACACAAATAGTGCTTCATCAAGCCTTCTCTCCTGACGAAGATACCGGACGGGTCGAGCACCACGGGGATTTCAAGACCCGGACCGTCGGGACAGTGAATCAAGTAGAGGAACTTTTTCCTGCAAGTAATTTGTGATTTTTATAGCAAATAATTGAAGTAGTTATTCCAGAGAACAGCGTGAAGCATTAAAACCTCGGTTCAACTGGAATCTTCAAGGACAGGGGGCCCTCCTTTGCCGACCCGATGCCCACCATGACTGCAACATCCCTTGACCAGGGTCCGGTACAACTGATACAGGCCGAGCATTCCATCTCCTTGATTTCTCCGCTCGGACTTTTGACTATTAATTTATCGATGTTCCTCTTCGTGTCCGTCGTATTCCTCTCGATCTCCTTGAAGGTAAAGCCTGTCACCTCACCATGGAAGAATTCCACACCCAATGAGGCGCACTTGACCTTATATGCGGCCAGGAGCAAACCGGGATCAAACCACCCCTCTTCTTGCAGACCTGGGTCAAATGCACTGTAGCTATCATTTGTGTATTTACATGAATAGATAATAGAATTCTAGAATTATATAAAATAAATATATATGTATATATATTTTTACGTATCATCATCATCGCCGTCCTAATCATCATCATTGTCCTCATCATCACTATCATGACCACCATTGTCATCATCATCGTCATAAAATAAATATATACATATTTTTACGTAGATATAAATTTATACATGAAAATTAAACAGAAATAGGCATCTTAGAAATAAGTAAAATTAAATTTCATTGGTTAGACTTCTGACGTGATTAAATGTGACAGAGCAGCTGAAATTAAAATATCATAAACTTCCAGCCACATTCTGTCAAGTTAAGCAATAATAGTATACTAAAACTGAGATTGGCAAATGAGGGACTTTGATTGCCTCAATTTCATAACTACTAGTTAAATAGGAAATTAATAAACATAAACAAAAGTATTTCATTATTAACACAATCATCATAATCAATTCCTCACCATAGCAACCAACTTCAATGTCGCTCACATTCATCCATGGAAACCTCTCCTGGAGTTGCTTGTTGTCGAGCATCTCAACATCAACATTAAGGGACCTGCAATAGTTATGATAATGATAATAATAATAGTAATTAATAATAATAATAATGGTTAAAGAAACCTGCAACAACAACGTAATACAGTCGAACCCGGTTATGTCGCATTTGAACTTATTGGTCTTCGTTATTTCATTTTCCGGTCAGGAGAAAATAATCAATAAATGGACATGACAGGTGACAATGTTCAAACCTCTGCATCTCGTAATTGTCCTCAAGAATGTCCTTGTTTTTCTCAGTTGCCAAGGTGAGGAAACCCTGGTGAGTGAAGTCGATGTGAGGAGAAGGGATACCTAGTGGGTAAAATAAAATGGTTGAAAGAAGTTCTAAGAAATATTTAATAAGTTATGAAGTAAGTGATAAGTTAATATAATAACTAGTAATGAAAGTTGTCAAGAACATAAATTAATCAACTGATACTCGGAGAAATGATAATCAACAACTTAATTATGAATAATAATTTATTTGACTACATCTTATAATTAAGATACAGTCTATGTAAAACTTGTTGATGTGAATCATTTAAGCAACTAATATCTAAATAGAATTGATTTGAGCATGTAATCTTTAAAATAACTGCTCTGAACCAATAAATAAATTGCTGCTGTCTAGAACATCTCCCATCATTTGGTTCCAACCTATGAACTCTGGCTGTTCCAGAGTTCTTCAAGGCATCAATCCAAGAACCAAGGCACCATAAATGAACTATTACTATTACAATTGTTGTTTTTGTCAAATCAAACCAAATAAAGGCAATCAATGGACATCATCCTCAATTATATTATTTATCATCATTAACATTATTACAACATAATAACAAAACAATATCGAATGAAACATACAAATGTATGTGATATACAAGTAAAACACTAAATTACCAGGAACAGACAAGTAATGCTTTATGTCTCTGAAAAACTCAGCAGAGAATTTGGACATTTTAACCAATTCTTCTAATCCATACTGATGCTTCAGTCCGGCTCTCGACAGAAGGCTGGATGCTTTCGAATACTGCAATTCATGCACAATGAATCACTATTTATTATTATTAACTTTAAGGACACTTGAAAATTAGTCAATGAAAGATTGCAAAAAATTCATGCCCACATGGAAACCATCAGTAATAAGATAAACAAAAAATACAATTTCACTACAAAAGCAGCAACATAAAAATGCCTTGTAAAAACAAAAGCCAAAAGACAGTTACACTGCTTCAACATTTTCTTTGTGTAAAACAACTCACTGTTGGATCTTTTTCAATGACAACCACTCTGTAGCCATCTCTGCTTACGTGCTTCAACCAAAACGCCACGGAGAGACCAATCGCCCCTCCACCAATAATTGCATAGTCTGCATGCGGAGGTAGTTTATGGCAAATAGTGTAAGTATTTTTGGTCTGGAACTCCTCATATTTTGATTCTAAGATGTCATCCACATCGCTTTTGCTACTAAATGTTCGTCCGACAAGGGGCACTGAATTTTTTAAAAATTTAGAGCTAAGATAATTCAAAGTTACAATTTTTCTAGCGGTAATCATATCAAAAATGAACTAGCAAAACACATGCACGACAATCTCGCTAACATAACTGAGATTACAAGTTAAGTGAGACTACTATAAAATAATTTAAAAATTTTTACATATAAAGTTTGCAATTACTTTTTTTATTTATTATTGATTAAATTTAAATAATTTCAATAACTTTAATAGCTATTTCTGCTTAAATATGTTATTACTTTTAAAGCCGACTTTTATATATAATTATTAATTATATTTTAAAAATAATAATATATAATAATCTAGCTAGACAATGCACGTTAATAAAAAAATAATTATTGCATTAAACGACACACCAATGCTCGCAGTTATTCTATCCGTTTTGTTGTGGCGGCTCCCGAAGTAATTGGTGCTCATTAGTTTAAAATTGCTCCGTACAACTACAAATTTATAATTAAACCGTATTGCGTTTTTATTTCCAACGTGGTGACAGTTTCTTGAAGCCGTGAGTAATATCTCTTTGTTGGGCACGCTTAAGCAGCTTTGCCTTTAGCATATGTTTTCCTTTGATTCTTTAAATGTTTTCTATGACAAAAGTTCCATTGGGGCTTCTTCTAACTAGCTCCATATGAGCATGGTGTGAAAATATAAACAAAATGCACCGGCTAGCAAAGATTTCATTAGCTTTTAACGATGGCTTTTTTAACCGGCAGTTGAAACTGCTACTAAAAGAATCATTTTTGTATTCTAAAGAGCAATATTTGAGGGAACCAATTGCTGCCAGTTGTTTATGGTCATTCAAGATTCTGTAAAAGATCTAAATTGTTCATTTCGTGTTTATTTTTGTCTTTTTTATTCATCATTTTTCTGAGTTCTATTGGTTGTATCCATCATCCTCATCTAATGCTTCATGGAAGCTCCAAATGAAACTGGTGCCGGACTATAGAATGAAGGAGACGATATAACAAATTAGACGTTGTAACGAATCAATTCTTAATTTATTTAAGATAAAATATATATAGGAAATAAAAAAATTGATTTAATAACTAGTAAATTCAATTTTATCTCCATAGTTTCAAAATTGCGATCAATGAAATGCCGACCAATAGGAACATGATCTTTTGTAATGCAGCTCCAAAAGCCTTCGTTTATAATAAATCATTCATTTTGTTTCTGCTTAGTTCAACTTAGTTCCTACTACTTTCTATTGGCAATTGACATAATGGTTGTAGCTAAGAAATACGATGCTGAGGAATTTGTATCTGCCTTATTATCTATAACCAGAGAATTTGATGCTGCGACTAAGGCTTCCTATACCAAAGCTGTTGGCATTTTTGGTGAACTTTGCAAAGCATTGAAAACAAAAAAAAAGCATTGAAAACAAGAAGAGAATTCATGTCGGGTGTAAAAGATTTAAGTTAGAGATTTTTTCGAGAAATGCCTTGTGGATGGTATGGCAGCCAATTCAAGGGGTGTTGAAGAAGTCATGTCTAATAATATTAACTATGGAAGCCGGGTAATTCCTGCATCAGGCACTACCTCAAAATCAAGAAAATGGCTGAATATTTTCAAAGATTGCACAATTGAGATATTGTTGAGAGACTTGTCTGAAGCTGAATACCAATATTTGCATGAAGGGAAACATTCCAAACGCCAGTGCAATAACTATGTCCGTACCATGATAAAACCCATCACCACTCCTTGAGTTATTGTGAAAAGAAGTGGAAATGTTAGACACTACTATTTCTTCTCCAAGCATAGCGAATGTAGATCATTTCTATGTTCGCTAAGTAGGAAATCTATCCAGGTTTTTTACAAACCTTGAGAAACACATTCACAAAGGAGTTCTCGGACTGCAATTGCGAGGGGAGAGTCGAACATTGGTTCAGAAGGAGCTGGAGCTGTTGAATATCGCATTAAGTCAAAGGTTAACCAAAAATTGATGGCTTGCGGAAATAGCACAGGGATTTACACCAGGCAAGTCTTGAAAAAAACATATACTTCATTATGAACGATGAAGTTTTGACACTTCACCATAGGTGTCAGTATGAGGCCTTAGAAACGGATACAAAATTTATACAATTAAGTGTTTTTCCGTTTCAGGTGATGTATTTCTTTTGTCATCAAGTTTTTATAGCTTTGGGGATTGTTGCCAAGGAGGGTGTTTGCCCAGTTTTATATTTCTATTCAACTGGGTTTGTGGTTCGCATGCAGGCTTGCGTTACAAAAAGAATTTCTTTGTATAGCGGGGTTATTAGCTATGAAAAACAAATCATACCCTGCTTTGATTTTTTTGGTACCGAACACTCAAAGGATTACATAGACATACCTTTGAAAGTGTTTAGGAAAGTAGTTAAAGGATTTACTCGGATGTGGTCAATTTCTTCATTGATAGTTACTGATTATTCCCAGGCATCAATGCAGTCATTGATGGACATTTTCAATGAAATGACTGTATCAGAATACATACAGAAAATATATGATTAGGTGAACAACTTATCCGGTGATGCTATGGGTATAGCCTTTACGCTTTGCTGCGCATTTCATGAAAATGACAGCATGTGATGTTAGATTGGCTGCAAATGATGAGGAGGAAAATTTGTTGCATCAGTATAATGAGGCCAAAGACAAAGGGCCTGATAAGAGATCATCGAGAAGAGAATCAAATGAGATAGGAGGAAAGAAGTTATTTTGGAGTGAGAAGCGCTATTTTTATCAATCTGAAGTACCACTGAGGTTGATTTCTATATTGACAAAAGATGCTGAATATAACGTAAAAAAATTACAAAAATTAATTAATAATTTCCTGCACGATTGGAGCCTGGAGTTCAGTGTCCCACAAGGTTTGGCATCATGGTTATTACTAAAATCATAGATGCCTCAACTTTTCTTGGAGTCGATTCTTACATTCGAGCTTACATTTCTGTTCTTCATTCTAAAACACAAACCCTCGGACTGATGAGGTCTTTCAATCTTTTAAGAAATTTTCGTTCTGAAGAAGTTCCTGAAGCGGTTCCCTATGAAGAGATTCGTGACGAATCTACTACTTTTTATGAAAGAAGTTTCTTTTTTAAGTTATACTTAGACCTTGCAATCAAGATAACATATGTGGCCTTGGACATAAATGCACCGACGAATAAGTTTTACAACGAGGGGTTGTGTTGGACTTTCTTAACAAAATATGCTGCTATACTTCCTTTATGGTGCTCTTTCGGCAATCCCCATCGCAAGAGATTTTCCAATGCGGTCGTTGAAAATAATTTTAGTCACATCAAGCATGATCTACTTGGAGGGGCTTCGAACTTAAAAGCGACCACGTTCATTGAAAGGATTGAGCCCGGCATAAAGCATTGGATATGGTCGTGCTTTTGGTAGAGCAGTTTTACAAAAAAAAATTAAGTCTCAGTCAAAGGATAAAGAAGTTTCAGACGTATGAAAGAAAGGAAATAAAAAAGAGTCTACTTATTTCACTAAGTTGAGAAATAAGAAACTACTCCAGAATGCTGGCCACGACTACAGGTTAAAACTAAAGCCAGGGAGTTATGGCCCAATTCGATCCTAAAAGATCCCTTCTTTTTTGATGTATCGGGATGAGGGACGAGACAACGTCGTGGTCATGGCGAAGGCGAATGATAAACTGCTCTACCTCGAAGATTTCCATCTTTTACTTAAAAAGGAGTGGCTTTCATCCACACTTATGGATTTTCTTGGGACATGTATCAAACCTTTGAGACAATCGACCTACATATCTTGTTGTCTGGTAACGCTGGCTTTGGATGGGAAGGCCATAGAAGAGTACGTATGGAATGAAATAAATTTCACCAAGAAATATGTTCTTATTCCATATAACAAAGGAGGCAATCATTTCGTTTGCTTCGTTGTAAAAGGAAATATTGTTTTTCAATTCTATGCCAGGAGATGACCGATTTTTGGCAAAATTGAAACAAGTTGGTTGATGGCTTATCTATGTGTTCAAGAATGGCCCATGGGATACTAAGCAGCAAGATAGTCATAACTGTTGTATGTTTGTTGTTTTTACCCTGCGTCAAATTGATGATGAAGGAACGTTTCCATCAGAGGGTATAGAGGCAGATGGGATGAGGCAATCGTATGCTACATAAAACATACTCATGTTATATAAGTTTGTTATATATTTTCTGAAAGTCTAGTGAAGTACTTTCAGATGCCATACATGAATGTAATGCACAAGTTATGTCATAGAAGTTAAGCTTCACTTTATGCCATTTCTTGACTGGAAATTTTGGACATTCCTTACAAAAATTGGAATAACAATAATTTGAATAATGTTTATCTGTGCTATTCTTATTATTGAGGAGCCAAGAAGATAAGTTGGAGTGAGAAGTCTATTTTATAAATCTGGAAAATCTACTGAGGTTGATTTCTATCATAACAAAAGATACTGAATATTACTTAATTAAATTACAAAAATTAATTAATATTAATAATAATAATAATATTGTACCCATAATTGATATGTTTTCCTTGATGGATCTATTTCTAATCTACTTGGAGGTCTTCGTATCTTTTTTGGTTTTGTCATTGATGAGAACGGTTCAATCCTGTTTTCCTCATATACTGGTAACTTATTATCGCATTCGGGTACCGTGTTTGTACACTCTTCTTCAGCTGGTGCCTGTTCAATTTTATCCTTGTTCTTCATTACCATTGATTTCCGTTGCCTGTTTTGTTTTATCAACTGGCTTGAGTGTTAGATCGAACACATAGAATAACTCTTTTAGAGCTCCTTTAGTACTACGTGGTTTCAATTGGTTGACGTACTATTTTCCTGTTTACTTCGACATCGTAGACCAATCGTCCATGTTTCCTTGGAATTTTGCCTGGTACCCATGAAGGATAGTTTGGATTATCATACCAAGGGAAATAAACCGTGTCATCTTCTGAAAACCGTCTATGATGACCATTCCCTTTTTTAATTCTTTTATCTTGAGAATTATTTCGATGTTCATTAAGTTGGAGGTCCTATAATGTTGTTCTTAACTGCCTTCCCATCAGATTTTCAGCTGGTGTCTTTGGTCCTAGTAAAGATGGACATGGTGTTGTTCTGTACATCAACAAAAATCTTTGAAGCATGTCTACTGTAGTTCTTTCCCCATTTAATTTTTGTAAGGTCCTTTTGAAAGTATCCTCAAATCTTTCAGCCTGTCCATTGCAATGTAGCTGGTAAGGTGAGATTTCATATGCTTGATTCCATGTTGTTGTATTTGTGTATTGAATGTTGAAGAGATAACTCGTAATTGTAATAAGACAAGACCACTTTATTAGAACTGAAACTGGCTTGAAACTTGATACAAGCACTCTCGGAAATCCATGTTAAGCGAAAATCTTTTTTATTTCTCTAATTGTGGCATTGAATTTCTATAATTTTTAAGTAGTCAGAGGTCCGGACTTTAATTTGAACATATTAGGATGTTGAAATATTTTATTTATTTATATATCTATGCTATCTTTGGTCGTGAACATAAACAGGAAGTAAGTATTTTTCGGGTCAATTTTTGAGGCTCGTCTACCGATTGCAAATCATCGAAATGGTATATTTTTGGAAAGGTATTTTAATGTAGTTTATGTTGGGTCTTTGTAAGAATAACAAGTTGAACAGAAAACTTTATTGGCTGTCAAATATTTGGAAACGAAAACGAGAACCGAAATATTGCTAATGGCTTGTAGCATTTGGAAGATGAGTTTAGGACCATCTGTAAAATCTCTGGGTTTTTTGATAGCAAACCAGCTACCATCATCTATGCCATGAGTGTGTCCTGCCACAATTATTCTTTTGCCTTTTGATCTGGTGGATATGCTTTTTGTCTGAACCATGTCAGCATTGAGTTCTTGAAGTTTGGCATCCTTCTCCCTCATGAGATTGTTGTGCTCTTTGCAATTTTCTTTCAAAGCCGCATTTTTTTCTTCAAGCTTTCTAAGTTCAGCACCCTTCTCCTTCCTGAGATCCTCAAGCTTCTTGCGCTTTCCTTTCAGAACTTTATTTTCTTCTTCAAGCTTTCTAACTTCCCCATCTTTCTCCCTCATGACGTCATCGTGCTCTTTGCACTTTTCTGTCAAAGCGGCATTTTGTTCTAGCTTCTTGATTTGTTCGCCTTTCGGATCCACTGCTGACCAATTCACACGGCAACATATGGATTTGTTGTGCTATAGCTTTACCTATTGGCCCTTGGAATTCAACAACAAATTTTTATTTGATTAGTCTACAAAATTATACCTATTCTTTATTATGGTTAAAAAATTTTACCTGAAAATTTATTTGGATCATTTGGTAATCCGTCCAGGTAGGTTATGATATGCCAAAGGTGGAGCTTATTAAAATGGAGAAGACATCCAATTAAATATAGCCTTCTCTTCAACTTTCTTTCTAGACAAGCCACTAAGCCATTGTCCTTTGCCTGGGAAATATAAAGCATATTTATAACATTTATGATAACAATCCAGAACAGGCAGAGAGCAAGAGCAAGCCAGAATATCAAACAACTTGTTCTAAAATGAGTTTAGGATTGCATTTGGTCCAGATATTTTGTAATTCTCGCTAGATAATTTTTTGATATCTAGCTTATCTGTAATGCAATTAGCATCTTTCAATTTGTAAATGAAACATGCCACATACTGATCAGGTGGAAGGTCTGAAGTTGGGAGATCTGCAGACCTCACCTCTAACTTTGTGGGCAGCAAAAGGGGAGTAACTCTTGAGTTCGCTGGATGTTCCATCCACTTTACCTTTCCTGAAGTTGGAAATAATTATTCTCTTCTTTATGCCATCACTTAGGATGAGTACTTCCGATGGCCTAAGATCCATGTGAACTGCAACATTAGGATAGCAACAACTGGCTAAACTTCTTAAACTTCTGCATGCACATTTTACATTTTTTATTCCCGAACTTCTTAGTTTGATCTTTTACAAAAGTTTCTGAGGGAAATTTTCTGAAGGTCTCTCCAACTGCTTTGTGGTAACTCCACACTAAGAATGCAATCATGCTCAAACTGTGCAAATATGCTTTCTCTGAAACCTAAAAATTTTAAAGCATTTTAAATTTCCTATTTCACCATTTTGATGAATTATTACTAACATTTTGGGTTGAACAACTCTAACTTCAAGTGCTGCAAATTGAGATGAAATCTCGAGTTCTCTGGATGTTCCATCCACCTTACTTTTCCTGAAGTTGGAGATAATTATTTTCTCCTTTCTGCTATCACCTAGGATGAGTACTTTCAAAGGCTTAAGATCCATGTGAACTGCAACATTAAGACTTTGTTAATGTAAATCAGTATTCTATTAAAACTTCTACTACTAACCAATGTCACGTCTATGAAGCTGTGAAAGTCCTGTGGCAAATGATATTGTTTTCTGTAGATCAGCTCAGTTGACCCCGGCTTTGAAGGAATCGATTTTTTTATTGTATTTTAAAAAATAAATTATTGCTTTAGATAACCTTAGCATCTTCATTGTGGTAATGCTGGGCTTTCATTTTTCTGAACAGCTGACCACTGATATTAAAATGGTTGCTCCGAGGATGGTGGGTATGGGCTTATTCAAGAGGGCAGGCTTAAAGTTTGGTTCTCAATGGGCATTGTTTATTTTTTGAGCTTCAATGAGCATCGAGGAGTGGATGAAGTTGAAACGTGCTTTGGCTGTTGAGGTATATTTGTAAGGTCACTCGCTCAATCGTTGTCATGCTTTGTGCATTCTCTAGACATTTCAATACTGTCTCCCGGTTGTGTTCCTGGCTGGCAATCATGTCGTATTTCATGGGTAATTGGTGATGTAAAGAAGAAACCCGGCCTCTCATTAACAGCAAGGTCAAAACATTGATGGGGTGAGACAATCTGTTTTGAGATCTCCCCGACATTTTGCCCGCAAACATGCATCTGCTCTTGTGTCGACATGATCAATGAGTCTTTCCTATCAACACTGAACCAGATAGGCATGGGATTTGTATGGTTCTAGCAGGACGGTGCTCCACTGCACACACACACATTGCACGTGTCAAGTACCTTTTTGCAGCTGAACTTCCCAGAACACTTCATCTCCATTAGGGGTGACCTGCAGTGGATCACCTAAAGAACAACATTTGTCAAGCTGTCGCCAACACACCTATCGATGCTGGAAATAGTTGACTGAAATTTCAGAGCTAGATTAATGCAGTGTATTGAGAAGAATGGATGCCATCTGCCTGATATCATCTTTAAAACTGGTAAGACATTTAAATGTTATACTTGATGCTGTTCAAAGAATTACTTGTATATCTGCATTACTTTTGTAAATTGTTTATACATATTTTATTTTTTAAACTCTATCAAAATATTTTAGAAATAATTTTCCATGTTTTTTTTTATTTAGGTTACATGGTTCAATTTTGTCTCAAGGGTTCTTCAATGATCCACTGAAACCTAGAGCCTCAACCAAAAAGTGTTGTCACGAAAATCATGCTGAGGTCTGCGCTGAACGGACACAGATTTGGTCAAGATGATCGAGCCTAGTGGTTATTTAATCATCAAAGGATCCAAGAAAGTTCTCATTGCTCAGGAAAAGATGCCTAACAGGTGGGCATGTCTGACTTTTGTGTGTTGTCAGAAGGATCCAAACCATATATGAATAAATAAGACTTAATGTGACTGAGTGATGTCTTGCATTAATCATGTTATTCATAATGTGAATAATTCTATTCTCAAATGTTATCATTATGTTATTAGTATATCTCACTTTTGGCTAATCCTGGTTTCTATTGCTGGAAGTAGGCTTTCATTCGAGTTAAATCTGTGTTTACTTATAAAATTTATTAGCCACATTTGTTAAGTTTCAATGAATGGGAGCATAATTGACGAAATTCAAACTTCCAGGTAGATTTTTCACTCGCTTATATCACTATGCAATATTTCACACCTAATGCCTTTTTTTTAATTATTTTATTAAAATTATAAACTAATTAATTTTTGAATTTAATCTGCTTTAATTATAAACATAATAATTGACAGATTGTTTAAATTATGAAGAAGTTTGAACCAGCTATTCTCAATTCACATTCAGTGAAAAAAGTGGTCCTTACCATATCCAATCCCAATATCTCTATCATCCCATTCACCACCACCAAATCCCCAATCACATCTGCAATTCACTTTCACCAACCAGTCCATAAATCATCCATCGTCAACCGAGGCTTTTCCCATGCCTTGCCCGCCGTCTGGAACAACCTGTCTCCCATCATCAGCCTACGCTCGAGCTCTTCAAGTGTCAGCTGAAGACCTACTTCTTCAAACTATCCCTTCAGGAACCAAGGTGCCTCTGATGCTACACTTAAGGCACTATACAAATGAACTATTGTTATTATTATTAATAGCACTGAGTGCAACAAAGTTCATATTCAGTATTAAAATTAGTCATTTGCTTGTAATGATGATTACAAATGAGAATAATTTTTGGAGGACAATTAAACTCTAAGCTCCAGGCACAGCCAAGCTATTATTTTGTGGCTTATTCATATTGATATTGCCACAAGAATGCATTTTATACATTATCTTGTAAGTGCATAATTAGCATTATAACCCTGTGGCCAGTGAGGAACATGGCGAACATTAAACTAAAGTTGCCCTCGATTTCTCATGCATTTCTTTTTTAAAAAAATGTGAATGAAGTTTTGAAGTTTCATTTTCTGTTTTGCTTTGCGGAGCTGCTAAGTTTGGCGACTTGGGTGTTGCTAGTAAAAAGTACTCTTGTTGGGTAAAATCGTCTATTTGTATGTTGTATGACACTCGGAGAATGATCGACCAGTTTTCAATTTTTATGAATGGAAACATTTGTAATTTGAAAAATTACTTTCAGTTGCAATATTTTGAAATATGTTTAATAATGATCGATTGTTGAAATAAATTGCATAAGCTGTACATTTTGTTACTTAATTCAACTGATTTTATAATTACACTCTTAGTGTCTCATTTATTATGCGATTTCATCCGTTTCATTTCGGATAGTCATTATTGTCGTAAAATTTTAATGGAGAGTATCCGGACGTCTTCTGATCGCAATTAGATCGTTGGATACGTTGATAATCTGGTGACTCCACTCGAGTCGTGTGCTGTGTTTTCAGTTAAATATCACTTTAGTGACTAAGTCCATAAAGGAGAACCTATAACTTGTTGTAGGTCTCTGACGCTAACAATGCAAAAGCAAGCAAATTTATTAGAATACAATGTATAAACAATTTTGAAGCGACAAAATTCATTGATAATAAACGCGGTTTTGTAAATCAACTTCTCTCTTAGGGTACTTCATTTTGAGTAAATTGACTACCAATTTGTTAGAATTGTCTTAATCTTTTTAAATGTGAACTGGCGATAAAGTATGAAATGCTAAATAAACAAGAAACTTAATAACATCAATATGGATCAAACTGGATCTAACGGGCTATTGGACTTTCACTTGACACATTCGAATTTATTTTTCATTCTCCAAAACAGGTCATATTTCATGATGATCCCCCTTCCATAAGTAACATTGGTCTGGTAATAGTCGCTAGCTTGGTATTTTGGTACTATACCTGATGAACACGTAAAACACATACAAGGTCGAATAGCTGGAATATCGATATCATTGCCAGAATCCGTTGTTTTGAAAGTACCAAGACAGCATTACTAATGTATTTTCTCTTTATTTATCCTTATCTTATTTACTACAAAATTGTATAGGCATCTACCTATCTTACTCGTTTAAACCAATTATTTATTTTATAAAAGCGTGTCTTCCGTATAATACTTTCACTACCAGTTTCATCTCGCACAAATTCAACTTTTATCAAAAACAATTTATTAAATCTTCAAGAAATATAGTCTTAAAACTGCTCTTTTTACGTTCTGTTAAAATAAGAATGCCAGATAAATTCCAGATAAATTTGTAGGTCTTATGTCCTAAAGTATCAAATAGAACAAATCTTCCAATAGTCCATCTTTTGCCAAAGCCAGCCTCAAGCTCTTTTCAATAACATGCTACGGACCTAGACTATACAACACCAGTTCTTTATTAATCCGCCTTTTTGTTTTTATTGGCGCTGTTTCTATTATTTTGATGATTAATACATTTGTTAAGAAAAAATTAAAACTAATAAGCAATCATCGTCGATGTACGTCGATGTAAGTCGACTTGGCAAGTTGGCATTAGGCCTGATTTTGAAGAGCTGTTTGTAGCACTGTCCGAAGTCCATCATCTTCTACTTAAATTAATTAACTAATTAAAGTCGGGCGTCCTGAACTGGTAATCCAGTAAGCTATAGCAACTTTCAAGTCTGCAGAAAGTTTGTTGCCTACATGCTTGTTCGACTCGACAAGAAATTCGTTTTTAATCATGCCTCAGAACGTCTGTAGGTCACTGTCGAAAGTGATAGGTTAGCGACGTATTTGAGTCTCAGAAAACAAACTCTTTACTGCAGTGAATTTTGTTGCCATCGACTACTTTTCCAAGAGCATTTAGCTCGTGTTTATTTTGTTAACATCCATTCCACTTTTAGCATAGAAACAAAATGCTTGCTCGACATTCCGCCGATATGCTTAACTGCCACGTTATTTTCAGTATTCGCCATTGCAGTTCTAAGTTGCATTGTTAATGTGGGGGAAAGGCAAGTAACCAAAAAGAAGACTATTAAAATTAAAATAAGTTGAAGAAACATCGACCAATCGATTACAGACATTTTAATCGATTAAAAATTTTAACGATTAATCTAGGAAATAATTGGTTAAACCCCAGCCCTAATTATTTGCTGTTACATATCGGTTTAATTTTATAAATTAAATTATATTATGAACAATCATGTTTATCTTAGTTGTTACTCTTAATAACAGAATACAATTTGTACAAAATCACTATTTAAAGATGAAAAATTAAAGTTTTAAAACAGTTCTAAATATGCTCATATAAATAGTAATAGTATTATACAGATCCCGGTCTTCCTAGACACTATAAATAATTCTTATGTTGTGTTATGTTATTTTTATTTTTAAGATTTTTTTTAAATTTTTTATTCAGGGCTTGTTGTGACAGCCTGAGACAACGCTACAGTTTCCGCCTGACGCCTTCTCAATTCTGATTCGAAAATTTTCCCTTCGTCACGGTCTGCTAAATTTGAACGCATTGCTATCAACTTTATCTTTAATTAACTATTACAACCGATTCATTTAATCACTAATTTTCAATTGAATACGAAAACTAGGACATTAACTTAAACTAGGAACATTATGGATTATGTTGCAAGTAATTGCTTTTTAGAATTGTCTTCAATGTAAAAATATTTGATAAAATATATCAATCAAGGCTGATTTACAGCACGAAACTTGTTAAGTATCCGTTATCTAACTGCAATTACATTCGAAGCTTGTTAAACCTCACTGCTAAAAATAAACTACCTTTTCAAGAAATGCTTTCATAAAGGATTTTCTTAGAAAAGACGTAATTAAAAAAAACAATTCAGTAGTTGCCAAACTTGAGTTAACCTCAAGCTATGGTTAAACCCATCATAAGAAGTTTATAAAAGTGAAGTTACAACTCGTTCCAGATACCATAGTTTTAAATTAAGTTTTAAATTTTCGGTTACTGCGAGGTGAGACTTCAGTTATGATTCGGAACAGTTCAAGTTTTTTCAATTCTAATTAATCTTCACTTTTTCATGACTTCAAACTTTATTTTATAATTATACAGCATATTTTACCAAATTAATTATTAAACAGAATTTCTTGTGAAAGATGAGAGCAATTTGCACTTGTCTAACCATTTCTTTCCTGCTTCTTTTGAAAAACTCAGAAAACCAAGGATTTTTTTCCCACAAAACATCAAGCTCAAAAATCAACTTGGTTTATTACGATGCCAACAAAGGGAAAGATATGGACAAACTAAGAGACTGGTTCTGTTCAATTCAAAAGATGCTATTCAAAAGTGATGTAGAAGCTCTCGAAAAACTGGAAAATGAAGCGAAAAATGCTAAAAAGGAATCTCAAATGAATGAAGTTTTTTTTGATTCGTCAAAGAGTTCTAAGTGTGTAAGTTTTAAGTTTTATGATGTCGCGTCATTTGTTTGATAAATAAATAATTAATTGATTGATTTCTCCATTTTAGATAAAAAATCTCTTCAAAGCAGAGTGCATTTCCGTTATGATGTACACCCACGATAACTTTTATAAATATTACAACGATCAACTTCGCAATGGAAACTGGAAAAAGTTTGAAGCGTTTACTGCCCTGCTAAACTCTGCCATAAAAAAACTCAACGATATGCGTAAAATACCAACTGGAACTGTCGTTTATAGAGGCATGGAGGAAGCCTTCGCAAATCCATCAGCAAAAAGTCTTTATTTCAAACAATTCACCTCTACCTCAAAAAATTGTTCAACGTGTCGAAAATTTGCTGGTCCTAATGGAACGCTTCTAATCTTCAATTTAACTACCAATGTGATGGCTGCTTATGTCAAAGAACTGTCGTTCTACCCTGAAGAAGATGAAATCTTATTTTCTCCTTTCGTTGCTCTAGATTTTGTGAGTAGAACATATTCATCGATTGCAACGATGAATTTTAAAACATCCGCGAAGCAGGAATTTTTGAACAAAAAATGTTGAAATTTTAGACTTGAAGGATGAAAACTATTAATAGTTAATAGTTAATAGCGAATAAACTTCAAACACTTGAGAATCATTTATTATTACTAATAATTCGCTAATAATGTAGTAATAGTGATGTTGGAATGCTGTATAGATCTTCATTAAGCATTTTAAAAATAAACAATCAATCAATTAAGTTTAACAGTGTCTTTTTAATGTAATGTAATGTTTAGTGAAAAATAATTAAACATTAATTTTGTTCAACTAGGTCACTGTTTCCTTTAATTAAAAATAAACTTCCATTTGTTGAATAAGTTCAACAAACATTTTTAAATCGTACATAAAAAATTCTGTCATTGACTAATTCGTGTTCAAACAATTTCTAATTAACAAAGTTGCTGGAGAATTGTTTAGATTAAAAATCAAATTTAAGCCATTTTAGACAAAAGTTCGAATTTAAGGTTTTTTGTTAATAATAATAAGAAGAAGAATAATAATAAGAAGAATAAGAATAATAAGAATAATAATAATAAGAAGAATAATAATAAGAATAAGAAGAAGAAGAAGAAGAAGAATAATAATAATAATAATAATAATAATAAGAAGAATAATAATAATAAGAATAATAATAATAATAATAAGAATAAGAATAATAATAAGAATAAGAATAATAATAATAATAAAATAATAATAATAATAATAATAATAATAAGAATAATAATAAGAATAATAAGAAGAATAATAATAAGAATAAGAATAATAAGAATAAGAATAAGAAGAATAATAATAATAATAATAAGAATAAGAATAAGAAGAAGAATAATACACCACAACCACACAACAGCAACAACAACAACAACAACAACACACAACAACAACAACAGCAACAACAACAACAACAACAACAACAATAATAATAATAATAATCCTAATAATAATAATAATAATAATAATAATTAATAATACTAATAATAATAATAATAATAATAATATATAATAATAATAATAATACTAATAATAATAATAATAATAATAATAATAATAATAATCATAATAATAATAATAATAAAATAATAATAATAATAATAATAATAATCATAATAATAATAATAATAATAATATAATAATAATAATAATAATACTAATAATAATAATAATAATACTAATAATAATAAATAATAATAATAATATAATAATAATAATAATAAATTAGTTGGAATCTCAGTGGAAATCATGTCTGAATCAACTGGTGTCCTGGATTATGAAAAAATAACAACCATTACAGACTGAACTATGAAGATGCGTCCTCAATTTCAAAGGGATCATTACTATAATTAATTCTGACTTAATTTAAAACAATAAAATTACGCTTGCATTTAATGACGATTTTACTTGCTTACAAGCAGATGTATTTGATCTTTACTATTATAATGTCTGCTAACAAATCTGTTTCATGTAGTGATTATTAATCAATTACAGAGATGTTTAAAATCATATTTCAAGAAAATGTAGTTTTTCTCTCTTTTTTGCCCATGCCACCATGGACTTGAGATAGATTGTATTATCTATTGTGCACAAGATATCAGGGTTTGATGCGGCGACATAAAAGAATCGACATAATCGATGAGAAAATGATAGGAAAAGAAGGAATTTGGCGGTTCCACTTACTTAATAATATTTTATTCAGTTCTAGACTGTGGTGCTAGTAACTGTTTTAACTAACACTAACTTGTTTCTTTCTTTAGTTTGAATTGCGACTCAAGTCGGATACGTTAGTAATATTAAAATGCTTATTATGAATATTTGATTAACGGCTGATCATCTGGTAGCAACTTCTTCCTACTTTGTAGGACATTAGCTGTACTACTCTTGCAAAATAATTTGTGCAGTTAAATAATCTGATGTTTTTTTCATTTGTTAATATTTTATTTCTATATCTGGATTGTTTGACTCGTTTTTGGAAGGCTCAAATGATTTGCTTATAAACGTAGGATTAATTAATACATATTCTACGTTCTTATTTCAAATTAATAAATAAATGATTTATGACTTATAAATGACTCTTTAGCACATGAAATATGATATTCATCATTCCTTGGAAAATGCACATTAACGCAACTAAGAGCCATCCAACGGTTACATTTGCCATCGAATCTTCATTCACAGCTTGATTCATTGCTACGAAACATACGAAACAAAGCCTTTGGAAAATGAATGATGCACCAACAATTTTATCATTGTAGAGATACGAAGCATGCAATCTGTCTTGCAAATTCAAAACTACAGTCATCAATAAATTTGTTCATTTTGAAAATCCTTCTTATCCTATTTAAAAATTGAAATTGTATTAGTATTACACGGAAGGTCATTGGTAGAAATTTCAGGCCCCTAGGAATGGTTGTTACGCGATCTTATGCAATGTCAATTTGGAAGATTGTAATTGGAAAAAGGTTTTGAAAACTGGTAGGATTCCAAAACATCACCGGACCCATGGTCACTTACCCTCCCCCCTTTTGGCGACCATAATAATATTTGACGGCAAGTTAACAAGTTAGCTCAGACGGTTTCGTTTCTGCGTGCGGTCGTAATGTGTCGTGTTCATAAACCAGCTTGCCCTTTAGAAGGATCGCTACATAAATGTTTCATAAAAAGCTCCACTGACGATATGTAAATATATATATGATGTGTATTTATATTTATGTAAAAGAAATACTATATTATGTTGCAAAACAACATTTTTCAGCAAAAGAGGCTGTCATGCTTTGAACTTTCTTCTTTATAATTATGTGTAAACGTGCCACAATATCAATGTTATCATATTCTTGTGATTCTAAGAATCACAAAACTTTCAAAATTGTTCAAAAACTTGGACTTCACACAGGTCCAGAATAGCAGAGAGATTTGATTTAACGATGACGTATCTTGCTGGTGGAGTTCCATTGTTTGAGCAATTAAATTGAACCCACGGTGCTTTAACAAGACTTCCTCGGAAGATTTCACACAAGGGATAAGTGCTCCTTACTGGTCTCTTTACCAGCCAAGAATCATTGGTCACGCCAACATTGAGATCCTGATTGCTATACACTGATGAATTTTAAAATGAACAATCATAAAGTTGCAACCGTTATTTGCGAAAAAGCATTCATTTGCAATTATAATAACTTTTTATAAATATAATTAAGGTTTTAAACACCACATTCCGGAAAATTCCGCAAAATCACAGAAGATCCGACTTAAGCATTAATCAAGCAAGTGATCACATTAACTGGCATCCGGTATATTGTGACATTCACAGATATTATTGCCTAGTTAACATGTACTGAACATAACATTAAATTTGACCGGCGGTTTATTACGATGCAATATAATTGGTTAAGTTCAATTCGAAATTATTTAAATTCAATAATGACGGTCTAATAAAAACAAACCTTTTGAAAAGGTATATGCGGAAATCGTCCAGATGCGGATATGACTAACTTTCACAATTCGAATCAAATCCACCATGAACCAGTTCTCCCCAGCTTTTGCATCATTCGTTTTGGCACATTGTTCTGACAATACATTGGTTCCATTCACACCATCTACTGCCAACCATGATGCAAGGGGATGCGATGCCATCATTGCTGTCGAACTTTGGCATGTGTGCTTTTGGTAAGCGAGATTTCCAGTAGCTGAAGAAATTGTTTGAGATAATTTTAAATAATAATTTTAATTTTAAGTATGACTTTATCATAGACATCTAAAAGGATCATGACATTCACGATGGAAAAGTTTGCTTACGTGACGGAAGGCTAGTTGGAAGTTGCTACAAACAAATATCCTGATTAAGAAGATGTAAATGAAAAGTAACAGCTTCTGAAGTAACTCACGTTGTAATTAGTGCAGTTTTCCAAAGACATGATTTTGAAAGGAAAAAAATCAAACAATTGACATGATGCCGTATTTGCCATGTAATTGAAACTGATGCAGTTGCTTTGACGTTTGCAAAGCGTAGCACATTCAATTGTGGTTCTTATCCCCAATCGAACGGAAGAAGGAATGTCAATGGCACATCCTTTTTGCCCATTGCAATCGTGGATCTTATACATTATGAACCCACCTTCAATGAGTCTTGACAGAGCCACTATGAAATATATCGATAACATGAATTTGTAAAAGATCATTTTGCCTCAGGCAGCATCAAAGCTGAATGCTGTTTAATACCGAACATTTAAAAATGTGAGGATTTCACTTTTTTATTGCCAATTCATCGGAGAGTGTTGAAAATATTTTTTTAAAAGTTTGGGAGTTCAATATGGATCGTTAGAAACCCTTCAATCTAAACTTGTTTTTGATGCAAGATTATTGACATTACTTTTTCAACATTTTTGACAAGTACTTAAAAATATCTTTTAGTTCGTTTCTATCAGAGCACTAAAAGAATTTTTTTTATAGCTCGAACGGTGTTGTGGATTATGGGTCCTTATGGTTTGAATCAAGTAATTTATTAATATTTATACGAAATATTAATTATACGACTATAAATAAGCAAGCGATTACGAAAGTAACAATAAAATTATAAAATAACCAAACAATTAATAATCAATTTATTTTTTATTTTATTAAATTAAATAGACAAATAATATAATTTATCAAATATTTTTTACGTGACGAACAGTTGATTTAGATTAAGAAATTCTTTTATTTCATATTGTAGAATGTTTAATATAATTACTAGGAAATAAAATGTTTTTATTTTTTTAATTATTAGAGCAAAGTCTTCATGTTTTAATTGTTATTTGTTTATTATTATTAATTGTTACAACACCTCGGATAAACGAACGAAAGAGAGTGGAGCCTTCTTTCGGAAGAGAAATAAAACCTGGAAGAAGAACCGAAGAAAAATGAGGGAGCTCGTATGAAGCTTATTTTTCGTAGACAAATTTCAAATTTTTATTTTATTTCAAATTTGATTCCAGAATAGGTCAACGGGTACTTTTAAATGACCTCTAATATGATCAAAAAGACGAGCATAACAACGGAGATAGTGAAAAATGGAATCGCAAATCAAATCACGAAATCAAACAAATCCCAACAATAATATTCAGTCAAAAATAATTTAAAAAGCGAGAGGCCATCACGCTCTAGTAAGCATTTAAAACTTAAAAATGTACCGACTGACAATGGCAGTACGAACAAATCGTCAAAATGTTATTGATTAAATATGCTTACTTTTTTCAAAATATTAAATTTCTAAAGTTGGAATTTTTTTTACAAAACTTTAAAATTTCTGAGACACTTTCCTCTAAAACCATCACAATCACAAAATATTCATTTTTTATTAATTTAATTAACTATTATTTAACTACTAAATAGGTCTACTAAAAATTATTGTTATATTTCATTTACTACAACATTTGAATAATAAAAATGTATGGTCAGCCTATTGAATAATCACAATTATTTATTTGGTTTTTATTAGCTTAGACTAATACAACTGGGTAAGTGCTCCTTAGTCGTCTTAGTCGTAACCACTTTAAAATATCTTCTTGTTTAATATATATTAACTAACACAAATTAATTATAAGTAAAACTTAATACAATTCAAGTAAAAATTATTATTTTTGCAAGAGAGGGCCAGTTTTTGTCTGACCAAATTTATGCATAAAAATATTTAAAATATGTTACGTGTCTATGCATGAGATTGTTAAAGAGATGGCAGTGATAAAGATTATCCAATATTTAAGCGAAATGTACAGAGCATGTACAGAATGCACTTGTAAGTTCAATCACTGCCATATTAAATTTCTCATATTTTATAACCTTAAGTTAATCTTTTAAAAAATCTTTTTTATTACTGGATCTTAATAATTGCATCTAAAAATTTAAAATTTCAAGTGCCATTAAAAGACATGTATTTCACATAAGCCTAAGTAACCGCCATAATCTGGGCTGCCTGGAGGTTGCTGAACAATGACATATCTTGCAGGTGGAGTTCCATTGGCTGAGCAATTAAATCGAATCCAAGTTGCTGTAACAATATTTCCACGAAAGATTCCACACAATGGGTATGTGTTTAGTACTGGTCTCTTTACCAGCCATGAATCATTCGTCACGCCAACGTTGAGATTTTTGTATCTGTACGCTGGTGAATTTACAAATAATGTAATTTTAGCGATTACTACATAATTTATTAATCGCGACAAAACTTCAGATCGAAATGATATTAAAATCCAGATTTAAACATTGTTTATCGAAAGAAAAGTAACCTACCTACATGTGGCTGATTGGAAATCGTTAAAATGCAGACATAGTTTATTGCCACTGTTCGAATCAAATCCACCATGAACCAGTTCTCTCCTCCGTTCGGATCTTTCGTTTGGGAACATTGTTGCAACCAATTTTCAGTACCATTCATACCATCTACTGCTAACCAAGATGCATACGGTTTTGTTATAATTGTTGTCGAACTTTGGCATGTATGCTTTTGGTAAGCGAGATTTCCATTAGCTAAATAAAATATTTTAGATATTTTTGAATGATTTAACTTTAAATTTAATTTGTATTACGACACATAGAGCATACGAAAATTAAAAAGTAGTTTTACCTGGAGTAATCCCTGCTGAGGATGTCTGCGAGAAATATTATAAATTTGTCAGGATTTATATACGAAGTAGAGTCATTCCAAAGTTCAACGACCCGTATTTTGGACACCAATTGATCAAAAATTCAATTTAGTTTTTTAATTTACCCATATAGGTTAACAAATGTGCCAAAATTCAACAAAATCCAAGATAATAAAGTCATATGTTGTGTTGATTTGACTTGGAATGACCCAGTAGCAACAGCAAGTAAATTTATAAAATAACTCACGTAGTAATTAGTACAAAATGGAAAGGTTAAGATCTTGAAGGAAAGGAAATCAAAGAGATGACACGATGAGGTGCTGTCCAGGTAATTGAAGCTGATGCAATTTTTTCGAATGTTGCAAATCACTGCACATTGAATTGTGTTTCTTACTTCAAAATGAATGAATGAGGGTACATCGATGGCACATCCCTTATTGCCATTGCAATCGAATGTCCTCTGAAATACCAGGTCATCTTCTGATTCTGTCATTTTGAGCGCTGAAAATATTATTAAAACTAATTTATAAAATATCATCTTTGCGGTAACTACTAAAAGCGCTCAAGAAGTGCTCACAAATATTAAGGAGCTAATGACATTGTTTATATTGAAAATGTAGAGGGAGAATTAATGGCGAAAAGCTTTGTTTGGAATAAATGGCGTTTTCTAGATTGTCATGCTAATTTTATTTGTTAAAAATGACTCTACATTGGTCGATTATTCTAATTAGAAAAAAAATCGATTTGGACGGCAACCATTTGTTGACGATATCCTTCAATATTAAAATTCGCGAAGAGCAACTTGAACGCTTGAGTTGCCTCAGCAAATTATCAAATGCCAAAATTTAAAATATTGTTCCCTTTGGTCAATGATTCTAAATAGAGAAAAATCAATTTTGACGGTATTCATCATTATTCAAATTCCCGAAGCGCAACTTGAATGCTTGAGTTGAAATTAAAGAGAAGGTTGTCATTAAAAAACGATTTAAAATTATTAAATGCTATTTCAGAATTTAATTATTTTTAGTAGCGCAGCAGCAGCCAAGAATTCCACAAAGTCAAATTCTCATAACTATTATAATCAGTTTTATTGACAGAAACAAAACAAAAATAATTAAAATTTGGCGTTGCGGATGGGTGATTCCTGTAATTGTTCGGTTAATTTTCGTAAGAGAGACTGCATTTTTGCCGGTTTAGAAAACATGAGTACAAATTTTCGGGCAATAAGAATTTATAAGTTCACATGGACTTATGAAATTTGTCTTTAAAAGATAATAAAATAGGGATGAAAGTTGGTTAAATGCAATGTATTTTTAATCTTTTTTGTACGCACACCTTATTTAAGTTCGATTAAAAACGATTTCCACCAAATTTTCTTATATATGATTTACGTCAATTTCTAAATAACAAAGGTGCTAGAGAATTTAGATTAAAAATCAAATTAAAGCCATTTTAGAAAAAAATTCAAATTTATTATTTTTGCTTCGTTTTTGATATTGTCAAAATTTATTTATTTATTTATTTATTAGTCCGTTACATAACTGAGATGATTTGGAAATATTGTCAAAAAATAGGTACTTCCTATATATATTGGGCTGAGTATAATTCAATTAGGATGAAACATGGGTTTTAATATTATTTATTTTACATATCTTGATAACGTTTAGTGGTTGTCAGTATGATCGCATTACTTAATGTATTTTTGTTTCGGTAATTAATTAAAAGCATCAATTGCATCCGGAGTTTTTATATCCCCACGTGGAATTATAATGAACAATCATCCATCTACTCATGCCAATCTAGGCTTTTAATTTCTGGTTCTTTGGGCAAGATCTAAATGAAAATTAATTTATGTAGCACCATATGCAAGTAGATGTCAAGAAAGCACTTCATAACTTGACCTTAGTCATTCAGCTAGAAAAAATTGTCCGTTATCATATTTTTATCCTCCACAATTCATTCGCGCAAGCATGAGATTCATCAGAAGTTATGTTATGGAAACTAGTTTTTAAGACATCATTTATATGAATCAAAACATTAAAATTCATTTTGTAAATCAGAAGAATTAATCTCTGTCAGACACTTGATAGTGTCATTTAGATATATTAGTTACGTCTAGAATTATCACTTATAAATGTGTTGACTCAACTTTCTCATTTGATAATAATTTTTCACAACCTGGAAACATATTTTTAAGTAAATTTGATCGTTTATTTTCACGATAAGTGATAAGTTTCTAATAACGAAACGCATTTGCAAAATGGCAAAGCATAAATACAAGCACAAACGTCAAGCTGAATCTTATGAATTCCAATGGGGCCTGTTTTAATGCTCTTAGCGACTTTGTTGTGCCTTTGCGTCACAGCATTTGCAGGTAAGTGCCTAAATTAAGTATTTTTTCCAAAAATGATTACAGAAAATGCACACTTTTATTGATAGCATACACCATATTGCATTCATCCAGTCCTCTAAGACTTAAACAATGAACTTTAGTGAAGTTGTAAATAAAAATAGTCCATGGAAATAGTAGCGATATTATAACAAACAAAGTGCAATAGCTTAGATTTGAAAAATATAAAATCATATTAATAGATTAATGACCCAAAGTTTTCGCTCAATGTTCATTCATAACGTAAACTAGAGAATAAATGAGTAGTTAATTTTTTTAACTGCTGCTAAATTTAAAATTACAAAACTGGAATAGATTTGTTGTAGAGAGATGTATAGAGAACGATTGATAATTAACAAATAATTTAATAATTATCCGGCTAAAAATTTAAAACGTGAACATATTTTCTGGGTACATTACCTCTTTTAAATGCTAAACGTTTTACAGACTTGATAGCAAAGACAAACATGACACCTATACAGTCTGACACTTTTGGTGGACATTTTCCTGTTTTGGCATTGGACGGTTCTTTGAACACTTTCAGCGTCGCAAAGAGTTCAAACATCGCGCCCGATCTGCAAGATGTGGCTTGGTGGCAGCTTGACCTTGGAGGCTATTACAGAGTTTCCCAAGTCGATGTTACAAGCAGTCCTTATTCTTACTGTAAGTCGACTAGCTGCCTATCACCATTATTCTTAGCACTCGAAATGATTAATAGCACAGTATATATTTACACCAACATTTAGTGTACATGTGTTCGATTTCATCAAATAATTACAACATAAAATACATTGCTTCATCAATTTGATAGATTGATTTGAATTCATTACAGATTCCAACAAATTGGAGAATTTCGCAGTTGATCTACATAATAATTCTCTCGTTGCCGACGAGTCCATTCTTCCAAAATATTACTTCGAGCGTGAACTCACTATGGTGAGATGTGCCACCTCTCCAACAAACGCGGTAGTTATGCCCAGTAAAACCTACCAACTCTTGTGCGAGGAAACTGCCTTAATGAAATACATGACCATCAGCAAGTTAAAAACAGCTATTGTTCCGACATATCTCAGTTTGTCCGAAGTCGATGTGTATTACTCCGTTCAGTGCGAATCTGTAGTTTTTGAATACAGTATTTAAGCGATCTGCTGCTTAACTACATATCGCCAATCCTCAACAATGTCATTACGTTCTATATTACTCTGACATACTAAGACTGGGAAAATGTTCTTAAGTACAATGTCTTAATCAATGTCCATAACATTAATAATACAAAAAAATAATAACTTATGCCTTAAGCGTCTTAATCAGGAGCTCTTTATCCCGTTATAAACAGTTTAAAGGAATTAGAGAATATCTTGAAGAAACGATGAAATGCTCGTTTTGAGAGGACTTTCCAAAGCCAACAATTAGAGGACTGAGCATTTGTTTCGCTTGTTGTCTTTGGATTGGCTATTCTGAACATTTATTTAGCCTAATTAGCATAAGAATAGTAAGGAATTAATTTGTTATTTAACTTAATAATTTCTGAAAAATGTGTTTTCACATTAAAGTAATCTATTTGTTTATTTAACTAGCTGATAGTCTAAGTGCAGTCAACGCTTTCAATGTTCAAAGGACCAATACTCATTAAACAAATTCATATATTTAAACTTTCTCGATTTTAGTTGTTAAGTTACATTTTGAAATAGCAACGTAATGGTTATACGATAATGGTTAGCGTTTGTTTAAATAAATCTAAGTCCTATTTTAATTGCACTTTTAATAATTTTTTATTCAAATTTCAAGAATAAGTTGGGATATAATGGAGTTTTTTTTTTTGAGAGAGAGTCGAAAATACGTAAAATAGATTGAATGAAATTCTAATGTTATTCAACAATTTCAATAATAATAATAACAATGTTAACAAAGCTTAATAAGCTTTAACAGTCTATTTTTGAAATGGTCATGTTAATTTTTCATCAAGAAAAGTGTTGCCCTTTTTATTCATAAAAATATATAATCATCTAAAATTTATTTAAATTAGGGGTTATGAAGATATTTAAAACAGAAATCTCGAGTAATCGTATTATAATATTATATATATCGTATTATTTCGCATTAATATAAATACGAGATATTATGTTAATATCCAATTTGAAAGAGAGATTGAAAGAAAGTACTGTTAGTTTTAGAAAATGATATAAATATATTATAACCATTTATAAATAAAACCATAAATTTATTTTAATAATTGATTAATTATGATCATTCATGTTAATATTTCGATATCGATGCCAGAAATGGTAAAATGAACGAATTTTTAAATAGTTATATCAAATAAATCTATTTAATAAGTTAAACCAATTACGCATAATTGAACAAATACATCGTAATATGCAAATGTAGCTTAAAAACAACAAATCATTCGTGTGATATACGATTTCAGTGTGACCATAAAGATAAAGACCATGTTAACATTATCGTTTCACAAACATAGTCTAGGTAATAAATTTTATTTTTAACTGGCTCCGATAATACAGACCTTCATCGAGGCAGTCACAAATTAATTGGATAATTTGCCGGTTTTCCACTTCAAATGTGGAATGTAAAAAGAGGACTAGTTGTTTTTCTTCTTTGTTTTGCAACAGTTTTTGGAGGTAAAGTAATATTTAAGTAGAAATATTAGTTATTTCAATATGAATATTGTATATAGACTTTTAATGACTTGAACTGGTCATATCTCGTAAAGGCTTGTTCCCAAAGAAAAGAATCATATCGAGGCAAAGCGCTACCTACCGCACTTTCTGGTCTCAAAATGCCCTCGATGACGACTTGAAAAGTTTTTCAGTCGCCATGGATGATTTCGTAAACCCCAAAAAGAGAGAGGGCTCCTGGTGGGAAGGTGATCTTGGAAAAGTATATTACGTGACTCACGTCGAACTTGGTGCCAGTTTCGATCCTTATCGTTAGTCAGAGATGTCAAGCTGATGAAAGTCATTAGCTTAAGCTAAAACAATGACTAATTCAAAGTTGTTGTGACTTATTCAGATGCCAGTCTTCTCAAGAACATACACATCAGGGTTGGTCCTTCAAGTATCACGAATGATTTTGATCTGCGCAGAGCCACGTGGTGCTATTACTGGCCTATGAACAAATTATTATCTGTTGGACAAACAGAAAAGATCGCTTGCCTTGGCTATAACTTTGGTAAATACGTGCTCATCAATAAATTCAGGTCCGTTCGCTACAACGACAACTTTCTCAGTATATCAGAGGTTGCAGTATATGTTTCGAGAGATTTATAAAACAGAAAGAAATGTTATTCTGTCTTAATTTAAATTGAAAATTTTCAAAACTAACCTAGCAGCTCATGTTTCAAACTGTTGAATGAAATAAATGTTGAAACAAAGAATTCATTGTGAATATCTTTTTTTTTTATTTGATTTGATTGATAAAATGTTTTAATAAATTCGAAAGTGGAAGTTTATATAACGCATCTATTTTCAGATATCATTCATCAGCAGTCCTCTAAATAGTGTTTTCTATTAATAGAAGCAATCATCAGCATCACACTAGACATTATTCTGTATTAATATAAGTTAATGCAAACTATTTAAATTTATCTTTGAGGGTTATTTTATATTCGTTCAGTTTCTCCGTGTCTGACTTCCATATGGCTTTGCTTCTACAAATAGTTTCTCAATCTAACCCCGCATCAAGCTAAAGTCTACATATAATGATGCTGGGCGTTCCTTTTTGTATCATTATCTCAACCTGGAGAATACAAAATTATTAATAGAACAGTACATACTTAAACCAACAACTTTGAATATAGTTTAGCTGTCAGCTGCATAATTTTCTTAAACTGTCGTTTTAGAGAAATGTATGAAATGAAGTATATATATCAGCAGATTCAACAGAGTTGTGATCATTTCTTGTAAAATGGTCTAATTGAAAATTGGATATATTTCACTGAGTATTTGAATGTGTGATTTACTAGAATACAATTGTAGACTTTCTATACTGTTTTTGAATTTGTGTTCAAATTAAAAGCCTTTTTACATCAACATCTAAAGATATGCATTTTAATTCGATAGATATCTACGTTGAAAATATTGTATAATATGCCTTTCGCATTAACTTGAAATGAAATTGATTAGCTAAGCTATCAATCATTTCAACGAGTTTATGTTTAGATATTGAATAAATAAATTACAGAGCTACATTATCTTTTAATGTAATCCTTCCAACTTGCACTTATGTATTTTGAGTTCGTTCAATAAGTGCTTCGTTTGCTATCCATGAATTAATGAAAATGTCGTGCGAATATTTTGTTTCGATGTTGAAGGCAGAAGTATTTTTTCATAGCTTCCTTTTTATAGGGACAACTATTGCAAGTTAGAAATCATTTAAATATTCGTTCATATATTTTATTTCATGTCTTCTGTTAACAAATAACATAATAAGAACCCATGTCAGTACAATCACATAAACGGTATGTTCTCAAAATATTTTTTAAAATTATTACTTTTATTTATGCTTAAATTACTTTTAAATGTGATTTTAAATGGCCTGAAAACTTTGATCTAATTTCAGTCCTGCAAGAATTACATTACATAATTTGAATAAAAATTCTAATTTTTAACAGGAATTATTGGTCTAAATGAAGTAGCGCTAACAGAGAGTGGTACGTGGAACGGCCATTGGGCATATTTGGCAATTGATGGCAACCCAGAGACCTTCTGCGTGGCCAGTGCTTCATCTTTGGTGCCCGAAATAAGTGTATCCTGGTGGGAAGTCGATTTTTCAGAGAACCGCAGAATCGAAAAAGTTGACATACTGAGCAGTCCTTTTGACTATTGTTAGTTTCGTTTGTTTTTTTCTGGAATTAAAAATAAATATTCTTTATGTTTTATGCTTTAATCAGAAACTATGTGCCATAACATTTTGCCATAATTTGATTTGAGCTGTGTTATGGGTCGAATTAAATGTCGGACAAATTTGTTAATATTTTATCAAATAATTTGTTTGCAGTTGTAATAATGAGCGAGCGTATCCCTCTGTCAAATTATGCATTGGTTTAAAATTACATATTTATCAATTCGTTTATTTCAGATGCGCGACAGCTGGAGAATTTTGCAATTTACATTTATTTTGTGAGTGTTTTCGAACAACCTGAAAATATTTTCGTGCAACGATGTGCCAGTTACGTGGGCCAACAGTACGTGTTGCCGTCGACATCGCTTTCACTTAAGTGTCAGACAATATTAAATGGAAGATTTCTTATTATCATAAAATTCCCCAATGCTTCTCACCCAGGATTAATAAGTATGGCCGAAGTCACCATAGATGGTAAATAAATAGCGAATTTGGAAATGCGGATGGGATTTATATCGTCAAAATTACTTAAAAATACTACTTGAAATGCTGCAGTAAGGATTGTCAATCAATGTCAAACAATGCAGTCAGAATAATTTTAAAGTTTAACAGAATATCCAGAGTTGCAAATTGTTGAAATTGTCTAGCTTGTTAATATTTTCTTGATGCTTTCTTAAGGTTTATTATATCTCAGATACATAAATCGATACATGTAGCCTTTATTCTGAAGTTCTTTTTAAAATTAAATCCTTAATTATTTTATTTACTGTTGTCTGTTGCGACTGAATAAGATAATTTTCACCACCCACTATACAATTATTCAGTTCAAACCTAAGCTATAATCATTTACATCTTAATCATAATCATTCGGGTGACGATTTTATGAATAATTTAGTAGATTCAAGGTTATATTAATACATTAAAATGCATCATTGGGAAGAAACAAAATAAAATATAACGTTAAGCTTCCTGGAAAGTTGCAAATTTATAAAATGCATCAACTTATTTACATAATATATTTACTACTTATATCACTTAGCATAACATATCTACACAGCTGTTGCTTTAAATAGTCACAGAATGGTTCAAGTTTGTGGACGCTTCATTTATTAGACATTTTCATCTTGTCCGTCATAGCAATAGTCGAAATCCATATTTTTGTCAAACAAAAATTATTTTAAAAAATATCATTAGCAAGATGATTGTAACTTCATTTATATAGCGCCATATGCATAGCGTCAGAGGCGCTTTTTGTAACCATTTATATAGCGCTCCTTCCCAAGGGCGCTGGCGGCAGTGCAGGCTGGGTTTCGAACACGACACATTACGACTGTTGCCATTACCGCCGTATGCAGGCACGTAAACCATTCGGCTAACCTGCACGCCCAATGATTATTTATTTACGAAAGTTTAGAAAGGATTTAACTCGTTATTCTGCCATTCCCAAAGTTGGCCTACGCAAGTTGTTGTTCTCTGTTATTACTACCTGGATAACAACGCTTATGTAACCCCACAAGAACTTAGCATCACCTCAGCCTCAAACTCAGAAATACTACTTGCACACATACTCGAATTGAGCCTAACCTTAATTGATAGCTCTTGCAGGGTTGCATAGGCAGGGTTGAGAACGCTATAAATTATGACTGAAGCCATTACAAGAAACCGTGCGACCAACAACATTATTAGGAATTATTACCATAGATAACATCAACTGGTCATTACCACGATTAATGCTTTCCATCTGACTGGTTATAAATATTTAATGAAATGCATCTTTATACTTTTATTTTATTTTACATCTAATCCTTGATAACGGCGTCAGTTGAAATAGCTATTTGTGACATAATTTGTGACACAATTACGCTAATAAATATTTGATTAATAGATTTCGTAATTTCTTTTATGGCTTTTAATAACAGGTAATTTCATAATTTACAACTGTTCCACTGATTTATAAATAATTCAATAAATGTTTTAATAATTATATAATAAACTCAATTTGTTTAACTCAAATCTAATTTATTACCACCATTAACATCAATTTGTATGTTGTCAAAAAACAAATGAATCAAGGTGAATAATCAAAAGATTATAGATACCATAATCGGATAATTTATGGAGTTTCATAAAATCGACAAATTGTCAGCATTGGAAATTGTCCAAAAGTATTTAAATAGAAACTTTATGAAGTGTTCAAATTATTAAGCAGTATGTTGTCAGTAAAACATTATTTTGTCATTTCGTTGAGTATTAGCACGCTCTTGGCAGGCTAGAAATTATTCTAATTTTAAATTTATCATTTCATTACAATACTTTAACTAATTACATGATAGTTTAAATTAAAAAAAAAGTATTCATTAAAGATATGTTATATGTAATACAGACTCATCTGAATTTCCGCGTGAACAATTAAGATCAGCGCAAAGCTCTACCTGTTCAAATCTTGAATCAAGTTTAGCTCACGACGGACAGAGAAGTACATTTGCATGTGCACTTAACAATCCAATTTCTGGCCTGGAAGGTGCATGGTGGGAAGGTGACCTTGGCTCACAAAAGAAAATAACTGGGATCAAAGTTACTGCCGCAAATCAAAATTATTGTGAGTTGTAATTACCATATGTTTTGGAGGAAATATACCGATCATGTTTTTGTCCGGAGAATGCATAAAGAGAAGATAATTTGTCGCAATTGAAATAATTGTCAAAATACTATCAATATCTAATTAAAATATTACTTTCATTTTAGATTTCAAGTTACTGGAAAAATTCAATATTTATGTTTGCAACGATGCATTAGCAACATCACATAGTATTTCCAACTGCGTGCTGTGTGCTGAAGGGCCTAAAAAGCCCCTGCGTAAAGGGAAAAGCATAAACCTTAATTGCACAAGCCAGACTGTTGGACAATACGTATTTCTATTTAAACCCTTCTCTGGAGAGTTTACTCTTCCTGCTAGACAATTAGCATTGGGCGAAATTCAAATTTTTATTCAGTGAATAATTATAACAATTATAATTGTGAGTAACAAATAGTTAATTAATCATAACAAAAATATATAAAATAGCACAACACCCTACAAGTTTTCTATATTTGCCGTCAATGAATTTCAATTAAATTTAAGTTGACTACACAAATTGGTGAATCAGACAAGGCAAGTTCTTTATGCAAAGCATTAATGCCCAACCATTTAAAAACTATTTAAATTTACAAACATAGTCTAAAGCTTTCCAAAAAAAAAACAATTAAATGTCTGAGCTATCCTTTGAATTTGTTATTTTTGTTGGGGATGCGTGGTATATAAATTCGAAATAACGCGAATGTAATATGAATGCAAATAAGGTAACTGCTTATTATTATATTGTTTTGAATATTAATCAAGATGTCATAATGTTATTTTGGGAGAAATATTGAAATATTAATTGAAAAATGATGTATAACGTTTCAAAAATAAATTCTTCAACTTGTTTCTCAACTTTCTAATCTGCAGCTAATGTCGTAATTCTCACTGAAATTACCAAATAATGTTTTAGTAATATTTTATTGAATATATTTGAAAGTTTACATTTAAATACATTTGGATTTTTTGAGGTTGACATTTTGTTGAATTTTTGAAATTTTATAAATTACCTGATAATGGTATCTCTAATATCTTTAGCTTGTTAAATAACCATGATTAATATGTTTTGGTAAGAAAAAAATTGACAACAAATAACATTTGTTAAAATCACAAAATTTTCAGATATTTTCTGATAGATCACTTAATGAATGGCATTTCTATCTAATTATTCGTAAATTACTTCTTAGGAATAAAATGATATTAACTTAAAGAGATTCAGGTGCGGAAATTTAAATTTAATTAGCTCATTTTCTGATAAATAAAGGTTTTGGCAATTGTTAGTATGTAGGTGCCATGAATTAGATAAATAAATTTTTTAAACATTTCGTGAAATATTTATATACTCCCAGATATCGTAAATCCAAGTAATCAAAACGTGATGTAAATTTATGGTGACTATAGTATTATTTGCTTATTAACTATTATTTGCTATTTATTCTAACAATATGATAATTTTCAATGTCTACCCTGCTTTGAATAATTTCTTATATAGCGCGTAAAGCGATTAACCATAATCATCTAAAAATATCATAATGCTCGATTTTACGCACAACCCCTTCGTGCTATTATCGTATGTTTATTAAGCAAAATTAAATTCACATGAATTTGATCTCTGAACAGCAAAACTTAAAACGTTTATTCGTTTAAAACATATTTGTGTGATCTTTTTGGAGAATATTAATTTATTACTTTAAATTTTAAGTTCTTAATTTGAATTTATTTAATAATTGTTGAGCCCATCCTGCAGACATCACATTCAAAGATTCCTGTAGCACATCTTAAATCTTTTAATGGGCTGATTCTAATGATCATACTAAACAAACTCTGAACACACGTCAAAATCAAGGAATAAAATTGATAAGGTTTCGATGGCAGTGCCAGTGATAGTCCAACCCAATTAGAGCAGATTAAATAAAAGCTTTGTATTTGGAACCGTCCTGCACTTTTCATCATTTAGCCGTTTAATAAAGTTATTTTGCATATATATATTTATATACATATAATATATAGTGCAATATATATATGTATATATATCTATTTGTCTCTTTTTGATCGTTATTAACTCTTTAAGTCGGCAAGTTAATTACTTCATTAATTGCAAGGGACAAGTATTACCTATCGTGACATGATCAAAATTTCGATTTCAGCGATCACCAGCAGTTGAGATTGGGCATATGAATGTTTTTTTAAGACTATGTATCGGGCAAAGTTGACTTCCTCACAATCGAGTAAAATGATCCTTCCTGGATAAGGATCTAAACGAAAAGAAGAGGCACACGAGTTGCAATCTTCAAGATGGGAATTGAGTGCACTTGATTGGCAACCCCAAACGTCAAAATGATCCGTAAATTGGTAATCTGAAAAAAGTCATAAACTCCAGGCGATGAATCAAGGAAAGTTAGGTACTTAGTTAAATTTATTTCTAGTGCAATTCATTTATTATTCTAGAAGTTAACTGTTTAAAAATCAGATACTTTCGATTTTTCAGTTATTCAAATCAAGGAAAAGTATGACTAAAAGAGAGCTTACATTTTTCATCAGTAGGAGCAATTACTTTGACAGATGCGACCGCGTGCATTGAACCAAGATCAGCTTCCCACCAGGTGTCACCATTATCATCGTTTTGGGCAACAGAGAAGGTATTTAAGTTCCGGTCGTGGGCGAGTTTTGATAAATGACTTCTCCTGGTATGGCTTTGTTGGGATATCATTTGTTTGGGAGGAAACACTGTTACGTAATCTATTTAATAAATGGCTATTAATTTTTTACTGATCATTAAACAGTTTTTAATCATTAAAATCAAATCATCAATAGTGATCATTAAACAGTTTTCAATTTATTAAAATCAAATCATCAATAGTGATTATTAAACAGTGTTTGAATTTCATTCCAGACATTCCAATTTCAATATTCAATATTTAAATGTTTATAACTAAAACTTTAAAGTTAAAAAAATAAATGGCATCCTTTTTAACAGTTTTCTAACTTGATGCCGCAGTTGTAAAGCACAAAACAATAATCAAACTGTTCAATGACACCATGATGAATTTATTGACGCATCGAAAAATGTGATTTTAAAATAAATTTGCTGATGTCTTATCTAATCGGCTTGATGATGTTATCTTTTGTCAAATTAATAGACTAGATAAAAATGTCTATTCTAATTAATGAAGCCTCAATAAACTTGAGCCATTCTGTAACTATATATTCATAACAGCTAAAGGTTCTTCGAAAACACTCACAAAATAAATGTTAATTGCAAAATTCTCCAGCTGTCGTGCATCTGAATAAATGAATCTTACTGATTATTACAACTACAAACAAATAATTTAATAAAATATTAACAAATTTGTGCGCCATTTAATTTGAATCAAAACACCGCTCCAATCAAATCACGGCAAGATATTACCACATAGTTGCTGATTAAAACATTTGTTCAACGTAAAGAATATTTTGTTTAAAATTCCAGAAAAAAAAACAGGCAAAACTAACAGTAGTCAACTTTTACGATTCTGCAGTTCTTCTAAAAATCGGATTTCCATCAGGACACACTTATTTCAGGCACCAAAGATAAAGCACTGGCCACAGAGATAGTCTCTGGGTTGCCATCAGTTGCCAAATATGCCCAATTTAATTGATATTCCAAAATAAGAAAAATATGTTTTCAAAATGTTCTATGAAAATATTTAAAATTGACTTTTATGTGCAGACAGTAATTGCGGACAATTTAGAGACAGTAGTTTGTTTTAGTTTTATTGAATTTTGTGACATAATTTGTGACACAATTACCTAAATAAATATTCGATTATTGGATTTCTTCATATCTTTTCTGGCGTTTAATAACAGGTAATTTCATAATTTCATAATCCCCTGATTTATAAATAATTCAATAAAAGTTTTAATAATTATATGATAAAACTTAATTTGTTGAAGAACTAAAATAGCAATATTGCAAATCCTTTATCACCACCATTAACATCAATTTGAATGTTGTTAAAAAGCAAATGAATCAAGATGAACAATCAAGAGATTATAGGATTATCGGATAATTTATGGAATTTCGTAAAATCGACAAATTGACAGCATTGGAAATTGTCCAAAAGTATTTAAATAGAAACTTTATGAAGTGTTCAAATTATTAAGCAGTATGTTGTCAGTAAAACATTATTTGGTCATTTCTTTGAGTATTAGCACATTCTTGGCAGGCTAGAAATTATTATTTTAATTTTAAATTTATCATTTCATTACAATACTTTAACTAAATATATGATAGTTTAAATTAAAAAAAGTATTCATTAAAGATATGTTATATGTAATACAGACTCATCTGAATTTCCGCGTGAACAATTAAGATCAGCGCAAAGCTCTACCTGTTCAAATCGTGTATCAAGTTTAGCTCACGACGGAAAGTTAAAAACATTTGCATGTGCACTTAATAATCCAATGTCTGGCGTGGAAGGTGCATGGTGGGAAGGTGACCTTAGCTCACAAAAGAAAATAACTGGGATCAAAGTTACTGCTGCAAAGCAACATTATTGTGAGTTGTAATTACCAGATGTTTTGGAAGAAATATACCTATCATGCTTTTGTCCGGAGAATTATAGTTTAAGATAATTTGTCGCAATTGAAATAATTGCCAAAGTTTCATCAATATCTAATTAAAATATTACTTTCATTTTAGATTTCAAGTTACTGGAAAAATTCAATATTTATGTTTGCAACGATGCATTAGCAACATCACATAGCATTTCCAACTGCGTGCTGTGTGCTGAAGGGCCTAAAAAGTCCCTGCGTAAAGGGAAAAGCGTACACATTAATTGCACAAGCCAGACTGTTGGACAATACGTACTTCTTTTGAAACCCCTCTCTGGGGCGTTTACTCTTCCGGCTAGACAATTAGCATTGGCCGAAATTCAAATTTTTATTGAATGATTATATGAATTGCACTAGAAATAAATTTAACTAAGTACCTAACTTTTCTTGATTCATCGCCTGGAGTTCATTTCTTATTTCAGATTACCAATTTACGTTTAGGGTTGCCAATCAATTCACATCTTGAGGATTGCAACTCGTGTGCCTCTTCCTTTCGTTATATGTATATAAATATATATATGCAAAAATAACTTTATCAAACGGCTAAATGATGAAAAGTGCAGGAAGGTTCCAAATACAAAGTTTTTTTTTAATCTGCTCTAATTGGGTTAGTCTACCACTGGCACTGCTATTGAAACCTTATCAATTTTATTCCTTGATTTTGACGTGTGTACAGAGTTTGTTTAGTATGATCATTAGAAACAACCCATTAAAAGATTTAAAATGTGCTACAGAAATCTTTGAATGTGATGTCTACAGGATGGGCACAACCAATCATAAAATAAGTTCAAATTAGGAACTTAAAGTTTAAAGTAATAAAAATTGACCTTAATATTCTCCCAAAAGATCACACAAATATGTTTAAGCGAATAAACGCTCTAATTTTTGCTGATCAGAAATCAAATTTATTTAAATTTAATTTTGCATAATAAACATACGATAATAGCACGAAGGTGCTTAAAATCGAACATTATGATATTTTTAGATGATTATGATTAATAACTTTACGCGCTATATAAAAAAAATAAGTTTGTAATTGACTATCCGTACTTTAGAACTAATTCAAAGCAGGGTAGACATTGAAAATTATCAAATTGTTAGGATAAATAGCAAATAATAGTTAATAAGCAAATAATACTATTGAAATAACCCGGAGGTCAGCAAATAAGCAAGTTAACTAATAAGTTCATTAGAGCAAGTATTCAGTTAACGGAACTGAATAACAGAAGTTAAAGTGTTTAAGGATTGAGGTACTTAAAGACGCAAACGGATATTTGGGCTTCTAAGTTGTGTGGATTCTCGCTGTTTGTCAGGTGATTAGCGAGAATGCTTTCTATAGCAATAATAGAGATACCACGTGCCCGAAAAATATACCAAATATAATAAAATATAAATTTAATTATTTTAGCATTATAAACTTAATTAATTTAAAAAAACTGTGTATACAACGCTATAGTGACAATAAATTTACATCACGTTTGATTACTTGGATTTATGATATTTAGGAGTATATAAATACTTGACGAAATGTTTAATAAGTTTTATTTACCTAAGTCATGGCACCTATATACTAACAATTGCTAAAATCTCTATTTATCAGAAAATTAGCTAATTAAATTTACATTTTCGCACCTGAATCCCTTTAAGTTAATATCATTTTGTTCCTAAGAAGTAATTTACGAATAATTAAATAGAAATGCCATTCATTAAGTGATCTGTCATAAAATATCTAAAATATTTTGAGTTTTAATAAATTTTATTTGTTGTCAATTTCTTTCTTACCAAAAACATATTAATCATGTCTACTGAACAAGCTAAAGATATTAGAGATACCATTATCAGGAAATTTATGAAATTTCAAAAATTCAACAAAATATCAACCTCAAAAAATCTAAATGTATTTAAATATAAACTTTCAAATATATTCAATAAATTAACTAGGATAATAATACTAAAACATTATTTGGTTATTTCATTGAGAATTACGACATTAGCTGCAGGTTAGAAAGTTGAGAAACAAGTTGAAGAATTTATTTTTGAAATGTATTCATTCATCATTTTTTAATTAATATTTCAATATAGTAATAAGCAATGACCTTATTTTCATTCATATTACATGCGCGTTAGGTTCGATTTTACATACCACTCAACCCCAACAAAAATAACAAATTCAAATGATAGCACAGATGTTTGATTGTTTTTTTTTTTTTGTAAAAGCTTTAAACTATGTTTGTAATTTTAAATAGTTTATATTTGGGCTTTAATGCATTGTATAAAAAACTTCTGATATATGTTTACGGAAGAATATGGCAAATCAGTCACATTATTCGTTGCCTTGTCTGATTAACCAATTTGTGTGGTCAACTTGAATTTAAATGAAATTAATTGAAGGCAACTATAGGAAACTTGTAGGGTGTTGTGCTATTTTATATATTTTTGTTATGATTAATTAACTTTTTGTTACTCACAATTATAATTGTTATAATTATTCATTGAATAAAAATTTGAATTTCGGCCAATGCAAATTGTCTAGCAGGAAGGGTAAACTCCCCAAAGAAGGGCTTAAATAGAAGTACGTATTGTCCAACAGTCTGGCTTGTGCAATTAATGTTTATGCTTTTCCCTTTACGCAGGGGCTTTTTAGGCCCTTCAGCACACAGCATGCAGTTGGAAATGCTATGTGATTTTGCTAATGCTTCGTTGCAAACATAAACATTGAATTTTTCCAGTAAAGTGAAATCTAAAATGAAAGTAATATTTTAATTAGATATTGATAGAATTTTGACAATTATTTCAATTGCGACAAATTATCTTCTCTTTATGCATTCTCCGGACAAAAACATGATTGGTATATTTTCTCCAAAACATCTGGTAATTACAACTCACAATAATTTTGATTTGCGGCAGTAACTTTGATCCCAGTTATTTTCTTTTGTGAGCTAAGGTCACCTTCCCACCATGCACCTTCCAGGCCAGAAATTGGATTGTTAAGTGCACATGCAAATGTACTTCTCTGTCCGTCGTAAGCTAAACTTGATTCAAGATTTGAACAGGTAGAGCTTTGCGTTGATCTTAATTGTTCACGCGGAAATTCAGATGAGTCTGTATTACATATAACATATATTTATTGATTACTTTCTTTAATTTAAACTATCATGTAATTAGTTTAAGTATTGTAATGAAATGATAAATTTAAAATTAGAATAATTTCTAGCCTGCCAAGAGCGTGCTAATACTCAAAGAAATGACAAAATAATGTTTTACTGACAACATACTGCTTAATAATTTGAACCCTTCATAAAATTTCTGTTTAAATACTTTCGGGCAATTTCCAATGCTGACAATTTGTCGATTTTATAAAACTCCATAAATTATCCGATAATGGTATCTATTATCTCTGGATTATTCACCTTGATTCATTTGCTTTTTGACAACATACAAATTGATTTTAATGGAGGTGATAAATTAGATTTGCGTCAAACAAATTAAGTTTTATCATATAATTATTAAAACATTTATTGAATTATTTATAAATCAGTGGAACAATTGCAAGTGCTATCAATGAAGGTTAGGCTCAACTCGAGTATATGTGGCTCTGAAAAATTCTGCTAATGTGACTTGGCAGAACTAGTAGAATAACTATTACATTGCTTAATTTCTAAAATTATGTGTTATTTTTTCTACGAATACGAAAAAAATGAATCAAAACATCCAAAAGCGGATCAAGATAAAGAGAATCATCAAAGGATTGATGATTGGATAAGCTATATCAAAGTTATAATCAAAGCCCGAACAACAATTAAATTTCGGTAAAAAAATACCGTAATTTCACCCCTACTACACGCTCGTTTTGCTCGATTTTACGTACCGCGCACCCCCCTCTGCGTGCTATAATCGCATGCGTGTTATGCTAGATGAAATTTACATGAATTTTATTCCCGACCAACACCAATAAATAATTTCAATGATAGCGCAGATTCTTTATTGTTTTTTTTTTGTAAAAACTGTAGACTATATTTCAAATTTTAAATAGTTTATAATTGGTTGGGCATTGATGCATTGTATAAAGAACTTCCGATATACAGAAGCACGTGGCAAAATAGTCACGTTAATCCTTGCATTGTCCGACTTACGAATTTTGTGACGTCAACTTAAATTTAACTTAAACTAAAATGATAATAATAGCCCAAAACAAAATAGCCAAAACAGCCCAGGACAAAACATCCCTGTCAGAACAATATCGTCAATATAGCCCGGTGTCAAAATAGCCCAGGACAAACAGCCCAAGAAAAAATAGCTTAGGACAAAATAGCCCTGTCAATGTATTTAAAATAATATTTTTGTGAGTTTAATTCACTTTATCACCATGTCACGTGGACAAGTAACAATTCCACAATGAACCAATTCTACCGCTATTTTGACGGGGCCGTTTTGACTTACCTGTTGGACATCACCAACCATTTGGAGATCCAAGGTGAAAAACATTCTTTTCTTTATCTTTAAAATGCCTACCTTTGAAATTTTTTAAAATGCAGATGATTATTGGAACTTAAAATAATGAGTACATAAATATGTAAGGTGATACTATCCTGCAAGGATACTAGGTAATTTGATGCTTTGGGCAGTTAAAAAAAGATATAATTCAGGCAAATAAGCAACACTTACTCCGCCAAGTTTTACCCACTGCTTATTGGCAGACTGTTTCTGAGCCGTATATACTCGAGCAATACGTCCTTATTCTATAGCGTTTCCTGACGATGAAGGCATGGTTTAGAACACGACAAATTATATGCCGTTACAACAAACCATTCAGCCAGCAACAATATCACGAATTACCACATCATTACATTATATTAACATCAACTGTTCGTTATGTGGATTAATGGATTATGTCTCAGTGGTTGTAAATATTTTACGAAATAAATGTTCATCTCAATTTTTTTTTAGATGATACTACATCTAACCCTTGATGAACTGTCAGCTGAAATAGCTGTTTGTGCCAGAATGCAAAATTACTTATGTAACATATTCGAAAATTGGATTTCTTCAATTTGCTATTTTCTACCTTTTAGTAGCATGTAATTTCACCATCTACAATTGTTCTACTGATCTACAAATAATTGACTAGAAGTTTGATTAATTAAATCATAAAACTTTTTTATTTAGAAAATTAAATAAAATAACAACATAAATCTCCTTCAATGCAATCATTAATATTAATTTGTTCGTTGTCAATGAACATGAGTCTAGGTGATCAATCGGGAGATATTATAGATATCATTATCAGGTAATTTATGAAGTTATGTAAAATCGACTAATTGTCAGCATTGGAAATAGTTGAAAAGTATTTAAATAGAAAATTTATGAAGTATTCAAATTGTTAAGCAGTATGTTCTCATTAAATCATTATTTGTTTATTTCGTTGAATATATTCACGGCAGGTTAAAAAGTTTTATAATAACTTACTTACATTAATTTATTTATGAAGCATTATTTTATTAGTTTAAATTTATCATTTCATTACTATACTTCAAATAATTAGATAATTGCTTAACTAAAGAGAGTAATCATTAAATGTATGTTGTATATAATACAGGCTCATATGTCTTTCCGTCTGGACAATTAAGATCAGCGCAAAGCTCTACCTGTTCAAATCATGAATCAAGTTTAGCTCACGACGGAAAGTTAAATACATTTGCATGTGCACTTAATAATCCAATGTCTGGCGTGGAAGGTGCATGGTGGGAAGGTGACCTTAGTTCACAAAAGAAAATAACTGGGATCAAAGTTACTGCCACAATTCAAAATTATTGTTAGTTATAATTATCACATTTTTTGGACGAAATATACCGACCATGTTTTTGCCCGGAGACAGAACGTTTAACATAAATTGTCACAATTGACATATCAATATTTAACTACAAGATTATTTTCATTTTAGATTTCACGTTGCTGGAAAAATTCAATATTTATGTTTGCAACGATGCATTAGCAATATCACATAGCATTTCCGACTGCGTGCTGTGTGCTGAAGGGCCTAAAAAGCACTCGCATAAAGGGAAAAGCATAAACCTTAATTGCACAAGCCAGACTGTTGGACAATACGTATTTCTATTTAAACCCCTCTCTGAGGCGTTTACTCTTCCTGCTAGACAAATAGCATTTGCCGAAATCCAAGTTTTTATTGATTGAATATATGGTTGTTTTACACCACACTAACAAACTGAGTATTTCCTTACGATTTGTTTTTGAAACGCTCCAACTCGTCCATTATGATGAAATCTCCATTGGAAATGTTATTCTTATTTGCTAAAACTAGAACAAATTACTATTTCTAAATTTGATGTACGATGATCGTTGATATTTAAAATAGTATACCAACAGTTACAATGCATTACGTCTGACAGAGTTTTGGAAAATTCCAAATTTTCAAAGTAGGATACCCATGTAAAGATAATAATATTTCTACATTATATAGATTATGGTGTCAGAAAATAACAACTTTTTTGAGATGCCTTTGCGAGAAAACTTTTTATCTGATCCAATCCATCGGTATTGCTGTTCAATAAATGTAATTTCTCTTTTTAACTTATTTAATAACAACAATGTTACTTTTTTGTATTTCTCTAACAAAAGATCACTTTTAATCAAGCCTTTTGCATGTAAACTGGAAATTTTATATCCAGGTTTTCTTTCCACCTATTCAATCATCACAGAATTTCTAAATCAATATCGATGAACACCGTTGGAGTCTGGCGCTTCACCAAGTGAATTGTTAAACGGGAGGCAATTACGAGGCACATTAAATATGTTTTTTCTTTTGGGGCAAATACATATTTAGAGAGATATTAGCAATATATTTCAGTCGTCTTTAAGTTTCGAAATGTTTGCTGCAAATAAAGTTTCTGACTCAGTTTTATGATGTTTATTAATCATAGGAAGACCCAACAGACATACCTAGAGCCTTTACTGGCAGTGATGGGTAGTATTTCAAATCAAGTGATTTAAAATCACGAAATAAAGTCACCTTCAGTGTTGTAAAAATTACCTCATTTCGGTAACTAGTTACAAGTAAAAGTAATAGCTCAAAAAGCTACTTAAGTATAAGTAAGAGTATTTTCTCAAAAAGTTACTCAAGTAAAAGTAAAAAGTTACAGCATCCAAAAGTTACTTTTAAGTAAAAATTACAAGTAACTTTGATGCCGCCATTATTGTGATCATACATCATTCCGTATTATTTAAAAGGAATTGTTTCTTCTATTAACGTTAAAAAAAATTATTGGCATTAACTGCTAGTACTAACTGCTAGTATTAACAGTCATTAAGTAATAACATTAGAACTAATTTATTCTTTATGTGATTTTATTATTTATTACAATCACAAACATTTGTTAATTTTTAACATAACTAAGTCCTCGAATAGTTTGTCATTCATTATGGTCTTTCGGCTGTTCATACCAGCATAGCTGAATAAACGTTCAACAGCTGCACTAGCTGGCAGAGGAGCGTTCAACTGGATAAATAATGTTCATGCCATCTGATCGGTCTTGAAGAAATTGCATCAGAATATCAGTTGACCTTGTGCAATTGAAGAAACTGTCTTCAACGGCACCCCGTCATAATAGCCCGGCGACAAAACAGCCCCGTCAAAATAGCACTATCAAAACATAAAACTCATTTCATTTAATTAAATTTGAAATAAGTTATAGGTTAATGTATCAACTCATATAAATATTTTTTTTATAAAGATACATTGACGGGGCTATTTTGTCGCTGGGCTATTTTGACGGGTCACCGTCTTCAACATTGTCAGCATCAGATGAATGAGATGCTTTCAGCTCGTCTACCATTGCTTCATTAGAAGATGCTATTTTGGCTACCAGTTTCTCATGAAGCTTGACAACCTTTGGCAACAGATATATTAACCCATATTCCTTAACTTCTGTTGGATGCATGCGTTCCACGTGCTTCTTCAAGTTAGATGAAGAACCTTCATATGCTGAACATATAGTTTTTTTTCTGTTGGCAGAGTAGGAATGCATACTTATGTGATTTTCCTTTGATTAAAATCTGAACATTTTGTTGAAATACGGCCACGGACTATCTTCACGCTTGTTCCTCTTATCTTCGCTAACGACACTCAAACTGGCTTCAAATGAATCCATACTACGATATATTAAATCTTATCTTATAATATTAGATGTATATAATATTATATATTAAAAAAGCTTCGGTATGACTAATCAACAATTTCCGATTTAACAAAAACGACCGGCGATAACCACAACAACAAATGAGCGATGATCGGAAAGAGGAAGGTTTTCGAACGAACCAAAGAATAACAATCTAGAATTTTAAAAATTTTTAAATAAACTAATTTAAAATTTTATTTATGTTACTTTGTAACGTTTTGTGCAAAAAAGGTAACTAATTAAAAGTATGACCGAAAATAGTAATTTGTTACAAGTAAGAGTAAAAGTTTTTTTTGTAACTGTTACAAGTAAAAAGTACCAAGAATTGTAATTAATTACAGTAACGAATTACATGTAATTCGATACTGCACAACACTGGTCACCTTTGTGATTTTTTGATTTGATTCAAAATCATCGTGTGTTGTGCGATTTTGATTTTTATTTTTAATCATATTTTTGATGATTGATGATTTTTTTTATCATGTAAAAATCACGAAATCATATAAAAATTTAAATTTTAAAATTTAGTTTTTTAAAATATATAATATCTTTCTTTATGACATTAGCAGTTGATAATCGATGCAACTTCCTTTTATTTACTTGTATTGTTGTTGTTAGTGCTATTCCGACCTCATGGTGAACGAAAGTTGTAAAATTGTTGATAATGATAAAACAAAAAGTCACTGTTAACAAGGCAAACAGTATCCGCACCAATACGATGAATTACTTGTCTGATCTCTCCAGCCATGAATCAAGCCTAGTCAAAAAAATCTTTGTTGTAACTTCATTTATTTATATAGCGCCATATGCATAGCGTCAGATGCGCTTCTTGTAACCATTTATATAGCGCTCCTTCCCAAGGGAAATGGTGGCAGTGTCGACTGGGTTTCGAACACGACACATTACGACTGTTGCCAAAACCGCCGTATGCAGGCACGTAACCTATTCGGCTAACCTGCGTGCCCCTAGTCACTTTGTGCGCTATAATACAACGCTGCCACCATTAGCTCCCGTGGAGAGGTTATTTAGTTCAACAGGATTGATTGAAACATCAAGAAGGAACAGACTACATGATTCGATGTTTAAAAAACTTTTGTTTTTAAAAGTTAATAAAAGCTTTTGAAAATTTACAGTTTTGAAAAAATTCGTACACTTTTTGGTAAAGATTGATTTGATTTTGATGATTTTTGAAATACCTCTACAAGTGAACCTGATTTTAACGTCAAATCACATGCTGATGAACCTGATTTCGATTTCAAATCACTTTTTGTCTGGTGATCTTGATTTTGAGTTCCAATCACTCTGAACGTGATTTTACCCGTCACTGCTTACTGGTAATTTCTTCAATATATTATTTTCTGGCTCCGAATATCAGATAATTCCAACATTTGCAATTTTATTAATTTTAAAAAATTAAATGTAACCGAGTTGATTAAATTGTTAATTGATTTAGAAATTTTACTTTTGGTTTTAATCATTCTGTGGATTGAGTTTATCATAAATATTATAAAATGATTAATTCATTAATATAGGATCATCCAATGGAAATGCCTTGAATATACGACAAACACACTTTTAAGTTTTTATCTATAGATTAAGTAATAGCTTCAATAAATAAATCATTGAGCCTAGAGTATTTGAATAGTTATTAGAATAACAATAATATAAATCTTTTTTATCACCACCATTAATATCAATTTGTTTGTTGTCCAAAAAACATATTAATCACGTTGAATTATAATTTGGAGATGCTAAAGATACCACCGTATAATTTATGGAATTTTATAAAATCGCTAAATTATCAACAACGTAAATAATCAAAAAAGCATTTAAATGGAAACTTTATGAAGTAATCAAGTTATTAAACAAGATGCTATCACTAAAAAAATATTTGGTTTTTTCATTAATTATAAGGGCATTAGTTGCAGGTTAGAAAGTAGAACAAGATGCACTCAGTTACTTAATTTTGAAACTTTAACTATTTAATTTTAAATTATGAATACATTATTATACATAAAATTATGACAGCATATATAAATAGTTTTCAAATTTGCTTCTCAATAATACATGTAAATATTACAAAATGATGTTCCTCAATGTAGGATCGTCTGTCTTTCCTAGTGCAAAATTAAGATCAGTGCAAAGCAGCACGTGTTCTAATTATCAATCAAATTTGGCCCACGATGGAAAACCCAATACTTTCTCATGTTCACTTAACAATCCAGTTTTCGGCTTGGAAGGGCCATGGTGGGAAGGTGACCTTAGCTCAAAACAGACAATAACTGGGATTAAAGTTTCTGCCCCAAGACAAAATTATTGTGAGCTTATTTAAATTCTTAATTATAACTTTTGTGTGTTTTGATATTTGAGAACAAATGCCATAAGTTGAAAGTAATACCTCAGTATTTACATTGCCATTCTGCCACTTGAACTTGCGTTGTTTGCACTTTTTTTTCAGATTCTTCTTAATTATTAGATCTTTTGGAGGGAAATATCGGTCATTTGTCATCACCGACTTATCCGTGTGCAGTCAATTACTCCGTTATTGCTTTGTTTTAGATTCCACGTTGTTGGGCAAATTCTCAGTTTATATTTGCAACGATACTGCAATAACATCAAACAGCATTACCGAATGCACACTGTGTGCTCAAAGCCATGAAGTTCATTTGAAGAAAGGAAAAAGTGAAGAAATTAATTGCAATGAAAAGACTGTTGGACAATACGTACTTCTATTTAAACAGCTCTCTGCTGGGGAGTTTAATCTTCCTTCTAGACAATTGGCAATAGGCGAAATCCAAATTTATATTCAATGAATGGATGCGATATATTTCACTAAAAAATGAGTATTTTCTTACAAAAGATTAAAAAAAGCTCAATAATAAATTTAAAATGTGATGTAGACAATTTTTAATACTTAAAATTAATAAATAAATATCTAAATTGATGTCTGCAAAAATATTACGTCATTCGACATTATGGGGAAGTCAGTTAAATAGTATATAATTCAGGCAAATATATAAAAAAAAAGATAAGTTCCTAAATCCTCAATGTTATTACCATTGTATTATATTTTAAAATATTACAAAACAGATCAAGTCATTAAGTCCCGAGGAGATGTAAATATTAAACTAGATTATTTATTTTTATTAATTTATTTATTTATACACTATTTTACAACATTCCCTACAAACCCCTTATAATGTTAACTAGAGTTGTGTAAGAATACATAAGTAATATAACTGTTAATAATATAGCAGCAAAGCAATGGACCTCTTGTAGTTTCGACCTCATCCTAACCTAATGAAATAACCGGGGGGGGGGTCCGCAAACTGTAAGTTAATTGACAAGTTTATTAGAGCAAATAATCAGTTAAGGGAACTGAATAACCGAAATAAGGTGTTTAAGGGTTTTGAGATGCTTAAGGATGCAAATGGCTTTTTACCTGTCTGAACTCCTCTTTTTGGGCTATTCTAACGACTACGTAGAAAAGGACATTAAAAATAATAAAATAATGATTTAATAAATTAAATAAAATAATGCTTTAATTAATTTTTTAATTATCTTTTATTAATCTTTAATTAATAAAATAATGATTTAATTATTTGGCAATATAAACTTAATTATTTATTGCTCGGTTATAACACTAATATCAGTTTAACACATTTTTAGACAGTATATAGGAAATAACTGCGCAGCTAATGTAATATATTAAAAATAAATTTTGACGAATCTTAATAATTCATATGATATGCGGAAGCCTTTAAATTAGCTTAGAATAATAGCCCAGATCTTATATCTTAATTAAGATTTATTTGTGATTCTGATTCGTAATATTATTTTGCAAATGTATCTCTTAATCGCAATGGATTTACCAATTTATCAGTTTGTAAGTTCTTCCTTTCTAAATTACGAATTCTTTTTTGATAAAATTCACAAGTTCTATTTGCACTGAAAGTTTAGTGAAATCAATACCATTTGAAGTTTTGCGTGAGCTCAAGTAACTGAAGATTCTGCAACTCTCGAAGGAGAACTAACTCTCAGTCGGACAATGACTACATCCGTTTGATGTTTACATCTTACTCAAAAGTTTACCCTTCCTGTTAGACAAATTGCATTAGCTGTAATCCAAATTTTTATCAAGTTGAAATTGAAGACGGATTTGTAATTCATTAACAAGTCTATGGTGACGATTTGTTTATACTGAAACATTGAACTCTTTAGTTATTCTAACCCGCGATCTTTTAAAGACTACTTTAGGTTTTTTCACAATCGTTTCACAATTCGAAAGTTTGAATGCTAATAATAAAGTGGCATCAACAATTAATGCACAAATTAAGCATTCCGAGCTCCCTTCATTTCATAACAACGGAACCTGAGTGGATTATTCGTTTATTGCCAAATAGCGAAGTATAGAAATGTTTAAAAGAATCCAGAATAAAGGAAGTTTAAACAGGATATTATTAAAAATTAATTTGGTTATCTTCAGGTGCATTAGAACATCAATTGTAGGTTAGAAACTAGAAACGTTATATAACAATATTTTTATTTTAAAAATAATTTTCCGATTTTGTTGTAAGTTAATATTTCATTAATTGATTGATATTGATTAATAGGATATGAATCGTATTAAATGCTTTAAATACCATTTTACTGCATAGATATAAAATCGATATTTGCAAGGAAAGTTTGCAATATTTTGAAGGCAGAGCACTTGATACATCTCTAAGTCCGGGATGGACCAGAATGACAAATTGCAATGACTTACCACAGGGGCATTTGTAGTCCTGATGATAGAAAGCACCAAAGATATACTATCGAGACAACTCACCATTACTGTAATCTACATTGTCGAATAATATTTGATAAGTTGATTAATTACTGTCCTTAGAAGCACTTTTGTCTTGAAATTATTATGCTCCCCTGTTATTTCTTGTTGAAAATGTGATTCGTTCTTGAAACGACTTGAAGCTTGAAAGTGTATGACGTTTAGCTATTTTCTAAACTCAACGACGGCTATTTTGATCACAATCATTTCTACGTTTCTATCACTTCAAGCATCAAGAAGCTGATAGCCAACTTAATAATTGTTTTTTCAACTTTTATATTTCATTGTTTTTTTATATTTTAAATTGTTTCAATCATATAATTTAATGTCAATTTCGGTTTTAAATTGGTATTGGTAGTAGTTGGATAATTCGTCGCAGTAGAAATATCTCAACTAAAATATGACATTAAATTTCAGTTGAACGAGAATTAAAAATTTTTGTTTTCTTTTTTCGTCGACTTTATTTTTTATATTTAAGTTGAACTTATTTTAGTCAGATCATATGAACTCTATCAATTTTTTAAAATTTTCTAACTAAAGTACATCGAAACATTTTTATATTTTATATTATTATATTTTATATTTTTATATTATTATATTTTATATTTTTATATCAACAAATTTTATATTTTTATATCAACAAACAATGGTTTATATAACAAAAAAAATACAAAATATTGGTTAGATATGACCTATATTTTAGAAGATATTGCCGTTTTTATGTGATAATCTTACTTTTCAAATGTTTCGAAAGTCAGCCATACATAATGTGTCATAACAACTGTTGTAAATGAGATATAGTATTTATTTTTAGTAGATTTGTTTGCCTAACTTATTAAATTCTTAAACTTTATTCCATCAATCCGACACCACCAATACCTTACATGACTCAAACTTCTCGGACTCCCGACACTTGAACCTAGACGTCTGATGTCTCCTTTATAAAATAATTCATGGATTTGTCGCCACGGACCTCCGGAACTCCTTCAAATTTTCTCAATATCACGCAACAAGTGGTCACATCTTCAAACTGAAACTAGACACTTGCAAAATAGATGCCACAAAGCTTTCGTTTGTCAATCGTGTGGCAAAGGTTTGGAACTCACTTCCTGAGGAGATAGTGTCTGCCGGTACTTTTTCACGGTTCAAATGCTTGATTGAGCATGCGGTCCTCTCTTGGTTTTTGACAGTTAGGAACTGAATATATGATAATTTTTGTTTTTCGCCTATTTTTTTCCCCTGCTTCCCCTGTCCTTGTCGCTTGCCTTTGTTTTCTTGATTTGCTTGGGAGTTGCTTGTTGGTCTTGTTAGAGGCCCTTAAAGGCCTTTTGACCAATTTTGAAAATAAATAAAAAAAAATTTAAATTTAATTTCTAAAAAAATCCATTCCATGAAATTAAATAATTTAAAAACTAAAGTCATTTAATCACTAATATTTGTAAATTTTGTAAAAATGTTTTTACTATCAACATCTTTTGTAACGGTTTTCATTGTTTATATTTTGCTTTCTTTACTTTCTTTATATTTCCAACATTTGTCTCTGTTTTCTTTTAATTATTTTATAATTTAACTAAATAATTAATTTGTGTTTTTGCAAAGCCTGAAATACCATAACTATTCTGTTGCTGAAAAATATTTACATCAATCCCTATGAGCCAATGTGCTCGACAATTTCAAGGCATTCCATCTAGTTCTTTGGTTTGGACAAAACATTATTGTAGGGAAAGTAATAAGCACACATCCACAAATAATAATTTATATAATATTAAGTTGTTATCATTCATATGGTTTATTTCACTTAAAATTAATTTACCAAAATGAGGATTGTGGCGCTGAGATTAAAAATGTACGCAATTAATGGCATAATTATCTAGATTTGTCAATCTACTTACAATTGATTACAGATTATTTTGAAATGATAAATAATAAAATTTTCAGTCGATTTATTTAATTCCATTAATTTGACAAATTGCCTAACAAAACTGCTTTATCATTTCAGTTAACGTTTTTGAATTGTAAAGGTTCTTGAGCAACATTCAGAAAGTGTTGCGCTGTTTTTTTGAGTTTACTTTTAGCATTAACTGGACAATAACGTAAATCTTCGTTATCATCACAATTAACCTCAAGTTTTTGTCAAAAAAACATATAAATCACCCTGAGATATTAATTTGGGAGATTAATAGATCGTTATCGGATGATTTATGGAACTTCGTAAAATCGACAAATTAATTGTATTGCAAATAATCCAAAAACTATTTAAATAGAAACTTTATGAAAGATTCAAGTTATTACTTTCAAGTTATAACAGCATGTTATCGGTAAAACATTATCGTTTAGTTATTTTGTTCAGTATTAGAACATTACTTGCAGGTTAGAAAGGTGTAAACAAAAGAATTTAGTAACTTATTTTTGAAACATTATTTATTTAAATAAAATTATGAATGCTATTCCACATTTGCAATAATTACATAACAGCTTAATTAATTGCAATTAATAAGTGTTAATGCAGGTTCATCTATCTTTCCACCCGAACAATTAAGATCACAACAAGGCTCTACCTGTAAAAATCATGCATCAAATCATGCCCACGATAACAGGTTTGAAACATTCTCATGTTCACTTAACAATCAAATTTATGGCCTGGAAGGTCCATGGTGGGAAGGGGACCTTGGCTCAAAAAGGACAATAATTGGGATAAAAGTTTTTAGTCCGAAGCAAAAGTATTGTAAGTTTACTTGAATTCTTAACTTATAATTTGAAAATAATATCCCGGTATTTATTTATTCTACTATTTCGTAGTAATTAGGTACAACTTTCTGCGACATCTGCTTCCTGCATCGGTAAATGAACTTAAATAAATAGACGTATTGGTTTGAAAATGTTTAGAACAGTTTGTTGCAAACTTTTCGTAACTGTCTGATCATGTCTAATGTGCTGTCATTACCATGTTTTAGATTTCACCTTGTTGGAAAACTACAAAATTTACATTTGCAACGACACAATAATAACAACAAAGAGTATTTCCAACTGCTCATTATGTGCTCAGGGCCCTAGAGATCACCTGCCTCGTGGAGAGAGTATTGAAATTAATTGCTATGAAAATATTGTTGGAAGATACATACTTCTTTTTAAGCAACATTCGGGAGAGTTCAGTCTTCCTGCTAGACAATTAGCCATTGCTGAGATCAGAATTCGTGTACAATAAAATGAAATGAATATAACTCAGTAACAAATTGACTATTTATTTGAATTTTGTATATATAAAACCAAAAGTCTGTCGGAAGTTCTTAGATGATTGGATAAAATAAACTCCACCCAACAAACAAACTCTGCTCAGAAAATAAATAAAATAAACAAAAATAAAAATTCTTAATTATAACTTTAGTTAATAAAGTTAAGTTAATTCAATTTTTTGGTTTCTTATTGTGCTGGAGTTTGCGTGAAAACATTAGCAGGACTCCAGGCTCTTGTTGAAAAATCTTTGTGAAAAAGTTGTGAAAAACATCTAAAAAAAAAAAGTTTTCTATTTTTAAAGACTTGATATATCCAAAAAATTGACAGAATTTCAAATTTGGAAGGCATTTTATGGATTATGGTATGTCTTTGTTGGGTCAAAGAGCATGAACTGAAGAACGCAAATGGCATTACGATTGCATGTTCCTAACATAATTTATTTTTTCTTTATTGAGCAGAACAAGAAATAAACAAAATAAATATAAATTGTATAAAAATATAAGAAAACAGAATTATGACAGGTCAAGAGTTGATCCTAAGGAATAGTTTCCCGCTTTCTGGACTACACATATCATATTAAAAACCATTAAATTGTGACTAAGGGTCTATTGCTTGTGGATGGGCAGTAAACATGAATGAGATGTCGGCGAAATGATGGCGAATTAATAATGAAATGATTGAGCGTGAGTTTAAGATTGAAAATAAGATAGTTTAAAAGGAGATAGGTCTGGTTGAAAAAATATTCCAGGGCTCGAGAATGTAATGGAATGAAGTAGTGTGTTGGATCTGGCCAAAGATGATTTGTGTTTTGGGATGGATCGTAGTGATGCACGAGTTACAAAGAGTAGGGAAGCATGCGATGATCCAATTTGTACATAAAGGTGTAGGCGTGGTAATGGTTGATTTGGTGTATTTTGTATTTTGTGATTTGTATTTTGAAAATTTTGGGCTTTATGAAAAAATTGTCAGTATGAAAGTTGCGTAGGTGCAGGCAAAACAAATTTAACTTTTTTGGAGTTTAAGTAAGGGAAAGAGTTAAGATGGATAATTACAAGCCCAAGCCAGATTACAATAATTTAAATATGAAAACATGGAGGAATAGTATACATAATATATATTAAACAATTAGTGTGAATGACTTAGCAATGAATTCCGCAAAACTAACGTTTGACCAAGACTATCTATACCTCTGTTTACTGAAATAAACATAGAGCTACTTTGATATTTCGATCAATGTGAAGATAATTTACTAAGCTTACGATATATAACTCCTCTCCTATTCCGTCTCAGATATCAGGGGCTTTAAGCGTCATCCGATGTTAACCTATTCCGCCCAAAGAAAATGATTAAAATAAACTAACAATATAATCAAATCGATTACATTAAATTGTGTAAAGTTTAAAAATAAATCAACTATTAATTTAATATAATTGATCAAATAACATTTTTATTTATTTTTGACTACTTAAATTAATATTCCCCATTATAGGCCACTGTTTGTCAAAATATAAATTTTTTAGATAATTTTGTGGGAGGTGCTTACCGAATTTATTTGATCTGATACAATCTCATTTAAATTCTAATCATAAAATGACATCAATAATTAATGCTCAAATTAAGCATTCAAAGCCACTTTCGTAAATACCAGCACTTGAGGATTATTTGTTTATTTCCAAATTTAATAGTAATCATTTTAAAATAAATCTGGAGATTTTAAAGATAATGCTATCAATTAATTTATGAAACTCATTAATTTGACAAATTGCTGAATCGAAATTGCTTTCAAAGCAATGTTGTTGCAAATTTTAATAAAAACTTTTAAATGATTCCAGAATAAAGGAAGTTTAAACAGAATGATGTTTTTAAAAAGTAATTTGGTTATCTTCTTGTGCATTAGAACATCAATTGTAGGTTAGAAAGTCGAAATGTTTTACAACAACATTTTAATTTTGATATGTTATTCCCAGATTTTTTTTTTGTAAATTAATATTCAGCTAATTGATTTAAACTAAATTCCTGAATCCAGTAATTGGTAAGAGGACAATCGCAGTAAGAGGACATTAGTCAATCAAGCGACATTAGCATTGAGTTGATAAAAAAAAACTTATTTGATGTAATATTGCGCAATGCAGGCGAATTCATGTTTCCGTCTGATAAGTTAAGGTCGAGTCAAAGCCAAACGCTCACTTTTCATATGTCGTATTATGCGCACGATGGGAGATATGATACATATTCCTATTCCACTGAAAATCCATATACTTCTTTCGGAGGGGTGTGGTGGGAAGCTAACCTTGGCTCACGCCGTACAGTTACTGCAGTTAAAGTCTTTGCCTCAACGGTAAGGAAATGTGAGTTCACCCAATAATAATATTCTGTATTTCAAATTCAAATAGCAAATGTTTACAAACTCATTATGAAGTTTTTTTTTATTCATACTTGCATTTAGCTGGTCTTTCGAGTTTTTACTTATTTGTATCCCCATGACGGAACTAGATCCGTCAATAATTTATTTACATAGTTCCGATTTCCGAGGGTGTCCACAATGTTGAAGGCTGGGTTAGGACACGACATGTCAAACCACAGCTAAAAATAATAGATCGACTAAATCTCCTAATTATAATAGAAATATAAATTCTCAGTAAGTATTCACGTGTTTATAAATTTTAACTGAAAAAATAATTGTGCAATTGACAAACTCTAATTACTATCCTTAAATGACTAATAAGATGATTTGTTTGAAACATCTCGAACATCGACTTCAATTTACAAATGTTCCACGTTATTTCTTCATAATTAAATGTTGCTACGTTCTCGGCGACGCATAATTAACATTGCCAACGTTCTCATGTTATAGATTCCAATACTCTGCATAATTTCGCAATCGACATTTGCGAGGAAAGTTTGGATGAGAATGGCAGAGAAACCTGCTTTCGTTGTGCTTTGTCACCTGAGGGATCTCTGAAACCAGGAGAAAACGTGACAATGAAATGCGGTGAAAAGCATTACGGACAATTTGTGGTTCTGAGTAAATTAGCCACTAAAGATGTTCTGTCCAAACAACTTGCTATTGCTGAAATCAACATTTTTATAGAATAATATTATTGTTTATATTTAACTGATAAGTTGATTAACTAATGGATAATTGTTCATAGAATAGTACTAACCAGATGAGTAAGCGTTAAATTGATTTTGGTAATTCATAGTAAAATACAGCATGAAGCCATTATCCGCACAAATTCTGACCGGGAGTGGTTCGGATAATGACGTCGATAAGACTTTTATCACAATTTAACGTAATTAACGAATTTAATCACAACACACATTCAAAAGAATCACCAAATAAATATTTAAAATATAACTAAAGTTTCTTGTTTCGTCTAACGTCTACAAAATCTGAATAACGAGAGTTATAATATATGTTTCAATATCTAATTTAACTTTTAATCTAATTAAATATATGAAGGTGTCTTTCAAACCAAGACAATCTTTATGGTGGCATAAATTCAATCAGAGGACCTCAAAGCCACTGAACAAATGAGTCTTGAGAGTCTTTCAAAGACTTCAATTTTTAATGCGAATGTGACCTCAGGTGAAAGTATTTTCCAGATTGTTAGACCAACAACAGTAAACGTTTTCAGCACCTTTTGGAGTAGCGTCGAAGATCTAAGTCGTTTTCTATTAGGCAAGTCACAGAGTCGTAGGACTTTTGATGCAAGATACGAGAGAGCCATCTTTTTTAAGCACTTGAAAATCAGAATAACTACTTTGAACTCAATTCTCCTTTCGATCCAGGGATGTCATTTCAGCTTTTGCCAAGAAGGATAGGAGTGGTGTGGTCACATTTCTACTTTCTCATCACGAGCATGGCAGCTGCATTGACGACGGATTGCAGGCGATGGGTCAAAGTTTTTTTGGTAGCTAGAACTGAGTTGCAACAATCGAGCTTTAACAGAACCAAAGAAGTGACAAGTGTTCTAGTAGCGAACGACGGAAGGTATGCTACAAGGGCTCGGATCTGCCGCATCAGAGCATCACGAAGCGCACGCGTGTTATATGGCCAACATATAATAGTCAGCATATAGGTGCATAATCCGAGAAGACGGCGAGATCTCTAACTAAGGAGGATGGAAATATCCAATCGTTTTCCAGGCGAAGAGCCTCGCTGGTGAACCAAATTACATCAGATTTCATTGAATTGAGTTTTATGCGACTCGATTTCATGCCCCGCGACGTTGCTGAAATGACAGTGACTATAAACCTGCTTGTCGTCGGCCTATAAGTGAGACAGCAGACCATCGCAGTATATATTGAGAAGAGGGCTGGATTGAGAACCAATCCCTGCGGAACGCCTCAGTTTGACAAAGCCCTGGAATTGTCCAATGTGTCACCAGTCTTAATCTGGCATTCTCGTCCGTTGAGACAGGACCGCAGCTAGCTGGGTACTGGTCCTTCAAAGTCAAAAGAAGACTGCAATCTCCGGCAAAGTATGTCATGGTCTGCGATGTAAAATGCTGTCGATAACTCAAACAGGACTAGAAGTGTGAGTTGCTCTTGGTCGGCTGCCTCGAGAACATTTGAGAAGACCTTGGATGCAGCTGTTTCTGTCGAGTGATATTGACGGTAGGCTGATTGGTTGATTGGTAAAAGTTTGTTATTGCCGAGATGTTTTGTAGTTAAGATAAACAACCATATGTCGGTAAGAGCTGGTATCGCCAAAGTCTAGATATGTTTTGTTTTGTTTTTTTTTATTTTTTGTCTTTTTTTTTTTTGAGAATGGGAGTTATGTAAGATGTCTTGAAAGATTGAGAGAGCACACCGTCACTGAGTGAAATTATTAAACAATTTGACGAGAAGCGGATCAAGATTTTAAAAAAGCTTTGTTGTCTAATTAAGCATCTAAATTAAATAAAGAATAGTGCAGTACTTCCCGAATAACATTAGCTAACTTGGCTCGCATTTGATTTATTTTTAAGAATACAGTTTTAAATTTCAAATATTTAAAGAATTCTCTTAATAATAAAATTCAAACAAACCAGTTTTTTTTATGCTCCACACTTAAATCTATGTGTACATTATAATCAGTTATGTTTGTGCTGTATATTTCATTCCGACTTAATCTTCGCTATTACTAGTTTTTTCTGTCTGAGACTCTAGAACCAGGATGATTGCTAAACTTTCGATTACTTACCATCGATATCTTTGATTTAAAAAGAGATTCTATAAAGATGGTTTTTGTTCTAGGTTGAAGTAATTTGAGTATCTTGATTCTAATCAATTGCCTAATCAATTTGTTTCAATTACACGTTCTTGTGGAATGGAGCCTACATATTTTACGAATGCATTTCCTCAGAGAAAAATTAACATTGGAACAACAGGAATTAAAAAATGTTCAGAGATAATTGTTGTGCAAAAACGAATTTAGAATGTCTAAAATGATATTTATTAATATGTTACAATTTTGACAATTTGAAATCGATTTTACAAGTTTTATTAATAAAACCATCGTTTGGAAACAGTTACCAGAATGAAAAAAACTATCATCTCTTGCATATTATGATCATTGTCTGGTCATTATTTAAATCGTCAATATTGACGTTAAAATAAAATCAGTTTTCGCACATGAATTTCGACTTCAGACAAACTTATGCTCCCTGAACGACGTAGCTTCCTAATTAAGACATATCTTCCGAAATTGTATTGTATACACGTCATGGAATATCTTCCATAAGTCGGTATGACATAAATTTCCGTTATAACCCCGCATTGGACTGAACCTGGCAGGTACTGTGAATTCATAATACTGGCAGGAATGATATCAGCACTAAAAAGGTTGAGACCTCTGCTAACTATAAGAAATTTTAAATTAAGCAAAACATTGATGTCGTTGTGAACAAATTGAAAAGAAAATGTTATTATCATCAAGCAGACCAAAGCATTTTTTTAACTTAGAATTTAGATGTTAATCTAAAATCTCATGTCGCATCAATGGTATAGTATTTGGTAGTAGTTTGGAAAAAAGCTCTGAGGCTTTGCGTTCCTGCGGTTAAAACAAGTCATTATGGTCATCTTTGGTACCCAGTTTGCAACACCGTAAAGCGCCTCAGGTTGATGGCTACTAACCAGGGATGTGCTAAGTGATGAGCCACTGAACTACTGAGCGAGTAACTCTAAGTGTAATATGTATTACATGAATAATATGTAATATATAATATATAATATAATACATAATAATATAATGTAACTATACAAGGATCTTGTATAATATAAAGCTATATATATTGTGTGTGAGTTTAAAAAAGCTGCACCCATCACAGTAAAGCGGGAGTCTGAAACACGTTGGAGCGCACGATCAGTTAAAGCTATCCATGAAGGACTGGATGAATTGTAGTAGGGCTGCCAGACAAATTATCGGAGTACTCAACTATGACGCCTAAACCAGAAGTGGTGAAGAACAGTTAATCTTAAATTAAATCTTAATTGTATAGTTTTCTGGAATGCCATTTTTGGAAAAATTGATGCGCCTACAAGATCCTACTATGAATTTCAACTGATATTGAATCTTTGGAGCAAGAACATGTCAAGATTCATGATGATTTGAGCCAAGTTGCTGTAGAAAATGTCAAAACAAAATGCACAGCCTGAGGATTGAGGTGGACAGAAAAATTAAGCGACGAACTAGGAAGAGGACTTTCAGCCCATGAAGAAATTGTGAGGTTTATGAAGACCATATTTGATCGACTTTGATAGATGTCGACACGTTTTTACGACTAAAAGACTTGAGCACAAAATTTGGATTGAAGCTAGACAATTACACAAGTAAGCAAATTGCATGCATTACAAATTACCCAATTATACCCCATGTAATTTCGTTACAAATTACAATTGTAATTTAAATTACTTAATTTCCTTAACCAACTTAAGTTACTGCTCATCTCTTCTACTAACGATTACGATTACTAAATTCTATTTGTTGTCCAACTGCATCCCTGGTATGACGTCCACACACTCACAAGCAGAGGCATGCCAGGAGTCGTAGAAAACTGAAAGCCTTGGCCCAGGCGGATATCGGCAACAAACACAACAATAACAACAACTACAATAATAATTACAATAATGATAGAAAAATATAATAATATTACTCATCATCATCATCCAAAAGAGCCTAACATCGGAAAGTCTAGGACTCACATCCATCTGGAGGTGGTCCTATGATAACGATTACAGTGACAGTGTGCAGGTATTGCATGTCAGCCTCCCACCATGGCACGAACTTCCACCATTCTGGAAAAGAATTATTCGATCCAACGGCTGTTGAGTAGCTGGTGATGTCACCATCTAGGGCGAATCTTGCATCGTGTCCATTCCATGTCTTACTTTGAATTGCTGTCAATAACTCCCGCGGAAACACTACTATAATGGAGTGAGTGTTAAAATTATAAAATATGACAAGTGAATTTATAACTAAAACGATTTAAACCTTTAGCTCAAATTCGACGTTGAAATAAGATTTAGGTTGAATTAGATTTAAACATTTTATTGTATATTTTGACATTCTGCTATTGTTAAGTTATCTCTACCTCCGAACGATGTTCCGACGAACATAAAAGTGACCAAAATAAGTGTCGCCATCCAAGATATCAAGGCCCGGATTGCAGTCGGAGTTTTTGGAACGATTTTCATTGCTTACTTTACAATATCAATTGCTAAAGTTTTAACGGGTTTCTTTCGTTTTGGTTAAAATATTTCTTATTATATATCGTTCATTTACTAATAAACATATCTACCATCTCCTAGCTCTAAATCGATTTGAAATAATTAATGGCTTGTTACAGCACTTAATTTGAAGATTAGATGGCAAAATTAGAAAGCCATTTGTCATGTAATAATCTTGGACGTTATTTTTATTTAGGCCAAAGCTATCCCTCACCATCTGTTGTTTGAAAAAACAGACAGGAAGCATGCATACAAAATATTAAGTAAAGATTACTGGAAACATAAAATTATCTTTATTGCTAGCGCCAGAGTTATCTGAAATCAATTATTTGTTATTTTTAATATATATTTCAATCTTCATCATCTTTACAAAATAGTTCAATATTAAATTTTGTTGTTACCAATGCATGCAAACCTCTCCCAGGATCCATCAACGCATTTCATGAAATGTTCGCAAATCCAAAAGGTCAAAATCCCACAAACTGCTCAACCACAAAATCAAATGTCGTAAATCTTGTCTCCACAAAAAAATTTAATTCTTGTGGGCCACTAGGATTGACAATTTCAAAGCATTCCATCTAGTTCAGCGGCTTTCAAATTGTGGACCTAGACACTGAGAAGTTAATATTTTTCAACTGTATTTAAAGACATTTTTGACAAATTGATTTTTTAGTGCAAGCATTTTTTGGCTATTATATAACACCCAGTGTCGCTTTGGGTCGTTTGCAGGTGATAGTGTGTCATGATAGCGATTGGCTTGCAGGCTGACTAGACACAAACTCGTAGCTGTGGTCTGGAATTGGTTATATTTTTGAGTTATTATTATTCGTATGGTTTTTCTCAGATAAAATTAAGTAATGAAAGTGTTGGTGTGGAGTTAAAAAAAGCATGCACTTAAGGGCATTATTCTCTCGATATAATCTACTTAAAGTTGATTGAAGACCATTTGGAAATGATATGAAATAAAATAAGCAGTCGATTTATTTATTTGCATTAATTTGACAAATGGCTTTATAAAGTTGTTTTATCTTTCCAATTCAATCATATTTTAATTATTATTTATACGCTATAATAAATAATGATGAAAATGATATAATGATGAAAAGGAAGTAATTTCAAATATGACATAGACAGGGACGTAATTGAGGAGTGGGGGCAGGAGGGGCGTTGCCCTGATTTTGAAGCAGACCCAAAACGTTTTGAGAGGGTTTACCCCTCCTGAATTTTGGATTGAAGCAAAAAAAGGTTATCTTTTTAAGCTGTGCAGGGGTTTGCCCCCTTGGAAAATGCTGAAATGACGTCCCTGGACATAGACTAAGATATTTATATATTTAGAGTATATAAATTTTATATTTTAAAATGATTTTGTAATTTTTGGAAAAATCAAAATCGTGAAAAATTAATTGTCATCAATATTGTAATCATATATTTATAAATGGACTTAATTCAAAATTGTAAATAAAATAGGTAATCATTTCATTTGAAATGCTACCGATCACCGTTAGTCGATTCAGAAATTTATGATTTCTATGGTTCTCGCTATTAATCGTTTTGTCGGCGGAGTTTATTTGTTGGATATATCTAGTGCTGTGTTCAAAGGTTGGTTGGATAAAAACAAACTCCGTCTCTATATATATATATATTCAGGCAAATTCATATTTCCACTTTGCATTCCCATATTAGCTAACAATTCCAGTTTTTGTCTTATAAGGTGCATGATGAGAATATGATAACGGTTTAATCGGCTGGTTTTTTTTTAATCAAAGCAAAAATTTTTTGAGTTCAATTGTTATTGCTAATTTTCAAACGTCAACTAATTTTGAGATGCAGACTCATTATTCATTTTAACACCTCGCTTGCAAGTAATTCTGATTCGTGTTGCTGTTTTGTGAAGCAACGAATTTATCAATTTCCTATCAGCTTGTAAGCTTTTCATTGCCTCATTAAAGAATCTTCCTTTCTGGAAAAATACAATTTCTATTTGCACTGAACGTTCACTGAAACCAAAACCATTTCGAACCGCATTGCGCGCTCAAATACCAAAAGATTTTATAACTCTCAAAAGAGGAATTAGTTGGACAATGATTACATCTGTTTAAACTCTAAAAGTTGCCCTTCCTGATAGTCAAATCGCATTAGCTGAAATCCGAATGTTTATCGGATGAAGATGGATTTGTAATAATACATTAACAAATCAATGATTTACCGTAACAATTTGTTTATAAGGACACATTAAGCTCTTTAGTTATTCTAGACTGCGATCTTTTAAAGACTACTTTAGGCAGTGATGCCGAGTACTTAAGTACATGAGTACTTTCAAAATTGTGTACTTAGTACTTAGTATTTAAATACATTTTTAATAATTATTAATAAGTACATTTTAAGTACTTTTAAATTTAAAAAAAAAAAATTTTTTTTTAAATGAAAGTCTAAATGTTTTGATTTCTAATCTTTGATTTCCTTTACTATATGCTTGTCTCTTTGTTTCCTTTGTTCTCTTTGTATTGTCGTTTGTTTACATTTGTTGCAAGATGGCCGAACTATTTGAGCGTTCCGAAAGCAGAGAAGTTGACATAGTTTACCCTTTAGTTGTTAAAACTTACTTCAATAAAATAGTATTGGATGATGGAGAAAATATTGAAGCTTTATGTAGTCTTTGCGTGCCTAAAAAGAAATCCATTCGTGGTCAACGCAAAGCGCCTTCAAATTTCGTCAAGTATCTTAAAGTATCTTTCAGGATAAGTAGTTGAATTAAATTTAATGAGTACTAAAAATTTAAAATGTTCCTTTCAGAGAATTCATGGTGAACGTTATATCGCTTTGATGCACGAACAGAAGAAAGCAGTCAAGCATAAGAGTTCTGATATCCATGAAAGTCCAGGTTTATCACTCAAGAAAGCTCGAATAGAATTGAAGGAAAAAGTGTCAGAAATGTACTGGCAAGTAACGCCAAAGAAAGCAGAAAATTTAATAGTAGATTTTGTAGTCAGTGAGATGCAGCCTCTCTCTATTGTAGAAAGTTCTGGGTTCAGGAATATGATCAAAGGGATCAATCCAAGAGTCAAGGTGATGTGCAAATTAACACTAAAAAACAAAACAAATTTCTATGTTTGATACAATGGTAGCCAATCTGAAAAAGATTACATGACTGTGAACATGTATGCACCACAGCTGACATCTGGACTCACCATGCTCGAAGTTACATTGGTGTTACGTGCCATTGGCTGAACCAAAGTGATTACAGTCGTCACAGTGCAGCACTTGCATTTAGACGATTTCGAGGTACTCATTCATTTGACAAAATTACATCCACTCTTATGAGCATCTTTACAGAATTTGACCTCGACAGCTCTAATATAGTGCATGTTGTTACTGACAATGGAGGTAATTTTGTTAAAGCCTTCAAACAATTTTCTGAGCAAAACATATTGGAGGTGGAACCATCTGATGGATGCGACATTGATGACGAGACTAATAGTCATTTAGAAATATCACAGTTTTTTGAGCAGACGGAATCAGAATCATGTATTTATCTGCCTTCTCATTTACCATGTTTCTCACACACATTAAATTTGACTCTGTGACCAATATTTTGAGAAATTGCTTCTATTAAAGAAAAATAAACGATTTTATTGATAAATGTAAATTCTGTTATTTGTGTTAACATTGTATTGAAGATAACGAATATTATTTCTGTTCAATGAAGGAAAAGTACTTGTACTTATACTTAAGTACATTGGCTACAACGTACTTGTACTTGTACTTATAAATACATTCAGCCCCAAGTACTTGTACTTATACTTAAGAACATTTTTGGAGTACTTACGGCAACACTGACTTTACGTTATTTCTCAATCACGTCTGAATGCTATTAATAAAGTGGCATCAACAACTAATGTGCAAATAAATCATTCAGAGCTTCCAGCTTTTCATAACAGCAGCATTTCAGTGGATTATTTGATTATTACCAAATATCGAAATAATCACTTTAAAATAAATCTGGAGATTTTAAGATAAAAATCAATTATAAATTGACAAAATGCCAAATGTTTGTGCCAATAAAACAAGATTCGACAAGAATGTGTTTTTGTAAAAATATTTTACATAATCAATTAGTTTCAATGAGACGTTTTAGTGGAGTGACGCCAAGATGCTTTTGAGTGTATTTCCTCATACAACAATTAACGTCTGAAACCGTAGGTATTTGAGAATGGCAATATTTTCTGACCGAAAACAGATTCAAGCATTTTTCTAATGTCTAAGATTATTTTTATTAATATGTTAATGAATCACAAATCTGAACAATTTTAAGAATTTGAAATCGATCTGACAAGTTTCAAAACCATTGTTCGGAGACAATTATCAGTACGACAAACTTATTCTCTTTGGTACATGGTAATTATTGGCTGGTCATTATTCAAATCGTCAATATTGACGTTAAAATAAGATCAGTTTTTGCACATGAATTTCAACTTCAGACAAACTTAGACTCCCTGAACGACGTAGCTTTCTAACTATGATATATCTTCCGAAATTGTATTGCATACATGTCATGACATATTTGTTATACAGCGGTATTACGTAACTTTCCGGTATAATCCCACATTGGACTCCACCTGGCATGTACTGAAACGTCATAATACTGTGAGGAAGGATATCAGCACTAAAGTGGAAAAGCCCTCTGCTATCTAAAAGAAATTTTAAAATAAGCAAAATATTTAAATCGCGCTGAACATATTTACAGGAATTATTATCATCAACTGACCAAAACATTACGTAATTTAGATTCTAAAATTTCATGTAATGTCGATTCATCAATGGCGATATTTGTTGTCCAAATGACATCTTCGCTACAATTGTTCACAGGCAGACAAACTCACACACACACACACACACACACAAAAGCCGCCCCAAATCCGAAACTATGACCAGGCGTTTAACGACAATGGACACATCAACCTCAACAACAGCAACAAATGCAACAGCATCAAAAATAATATTGATGATAACGACGACGACAAGGATAATTATGATGATAACAATACATTATTACTACTATTTACTACTGCTATGTTCTTACTGTTTCTTACTTATAATAAATATTAATAAAAAGCTATTTATCGCAAGATGAGATCTGAAGATGGGGACAGATCAGTACAGATTGTGATGCAGATCAATAAATTTTTGGGGCGCCTGATCCATAAGGACCCTAGAACACAAGGACCCTGAAACCAGAGGCATAAAAACTTTAAAATCATCGAACGGGAGTTGCAAAAAAGAGGCTCAAACAGACATTGAAACTCGCATCACAACCAACGTTGGAATCAAAATCCCGTATCTTTGCGCCTTGAACTCCATGACATTGCCGTAGTCGCCGACGCAGCTGATCTAGACTATATCTATGAGAGCAAAAAAGACAAATGCGACATGCCAGAAAGCCACGCATAGATAGACAAGAATTCTTAGAATGCCTGCCTGACCCTCGTTTTATTCTTAATTTTTATCAGTCCGAGGGCTATTTCGAGGATAACTAATTTTTCACTGCTTCATTGCCCAAATTGCATGATTATTGCTCAATTTGATTGATCTCAAGTAAAACAAACTTGGCTAAACAAAGTTAGCCTCTAAAAATACTGTATCATTATTAAAATTACCAACTATTAAATTATCTGAAAATATCAGAACAACAGATCGAGATGTTGCTTTATAAGAATATTGGTAGAATTAAAATAAAATAATCACATTTTGTTTATTAATCGTTGGTTGGAATTCTCATATTTGACTTGCTTAAGTATGTTTTACCTTCACAATCCCGCGGAGATCCCGAGCCATGCTGGGGTAGTTTTTAAATTTGTTATTTTTTCAGAATGTTTGCATTTGTTCAAATTGTTTTTATAAAAAAAAAAATTTTTTTTAAATATATATATCTATCTATAAAATATGTCTGTAGCCCCCATAACAAGCAGCTCATAGCAAAGATCGCACGAGGCCAAAAGTTTTTTTACAAGGGTCACACCAGGATTACGAATTCTACCTTATATAAGACTTTAGAAACTCGGACTCAAGACACTGGAATACCGACGCCTCTCTATGATTTATGCCTCTGTCACAAAATGTTACACAGCTTCACTCACTGCACCATCCCCCTATTCCCCAAAGTCCTGTTATCTCATACAGTCTACGCCATGAAAAATGCTCAACTATTCTCAGCCTCCACTTCTTCTCCAACCGAATCGCAAAACCCTGGAGCTCTCTACCCCCAGATATTATTAGCTCTACAACTGATAGTCGATTTAAAGCCTGTATTTCTAACACCGACTTGAGAAGGTTTCTAACAATTTAATTGACTTAAATTTGATATATGCACAGATGATCTGACATCAATTTGTGTTAGCGCTCACTTGTGAACCTTTTTTTAGTTTCAATTAACAAATAAATATTAAAATCTACAATTCCGTTCCTGTGCTGGTAAATAAAACTAAGTTCTTACTGTGTCCATATGCAACAACAGATAATCAAAAATCAAAAAAAGGTAGAAAATCTAAAGCTATAAGACTCACATCCATCTGCAGGTGATCCAACGAAAACAATTACAATGACAGTGTGCAGGATTTGCATGTCAGCCTCCCACCATGGCACGCCCTTCCACCATTCGGGAAAGGAATCATTCGAACCGAGAGCGGTTGAATAACTGAAGACGTCACCGTCGATGCCAAATTTTGCATCGTGGCCGTTTATTGTCCTACTTTGGATGGCTGTCAACTTCCACTGCGGAAAAACTACTGCAGAGCGAATCATAATTTATATATAAAAAAAATGCATCTCAAATGCTAGATGTTCGTTTCACAATTTAATTTTCTTGGATTAAATTAAATTGTAAAACTTTGTTATTAACTTCACTTTTCAACTATTTGTAGGTTACTATGCATATATATATATAAATATATATATATATATATATATATATACCTTCGATCGATGTTCCGACACACATAAAAATAACTAAAATATGTGTCGCCACACAAAACATCATGATTATAGTTGACGATATTTCAATGGTTCTCTTTCCTTACTTTATATAATTCCTAAACTTTATCTGGTTAACATTCATTTGGTTAAAATTTATTATTTATCATCCATTGACTAAATATGATATCTGTCGAGTCAAAGTTCTTAGTCTATTTTAACATAATTTATGGCTTGTTAGAACGCTTAATTTGAAGATAAGATGACAAAAATGCAAAGCCATTTATCAAGTGCATTTGTGTTAATCTTGGATAAATCACTCACTACGATGCCTACATACTCACGTAATCACGTATTTTCACGCATTTTAAAAGCCATTTATCATGTGCCGTTTTTACGTGATAATATTTAATTTGAACTTATTTTCGTCAGATCATACGAACTCAATCAATTTTTTTAATTTTCTTACCAAAGTATTTCGAAAAATTTTTATATTTTGACTCAACAAACAATGGTTTATATAACAAAAAAATACAAAATATTGGTTAGATATGACCTATATTTTAGAAGATATTGCCGTTTTTATGTGATAATCTTACTTTTCAAATTTTTCGAGAATCAACCATATATACTGTGTCTTAACAACTATTATAAATGAGATATAGTATTTTTTTTAGTAGATTTGTTTGCCTAACTTATTAAATGCTTAAACTATTAAATAATTTAAAATTTAATTTCTAAAAAAATCCATTCCATGAAATTCAATAATTTGAATACTAAGGTCATTTAATCACTAATATTTTGTAAATTTTGTAAAAATGTTTTTACTATCAATATCTTTTGCAACGGTTTTCATTGTTTATATTTTACTTTCTTTACTTTCTTTATATTTCCAACATTTGTCTCTGTTTTCTTTTAATTATTTTAAAATTTAACTAACGGTTTAATTTTTGTTTTTGCAAAGCCTGAAATACACTAACTACTCTGTTACTTATAAATTTGACATCAATCCCTATGAGCCAATGTTTGAGCTTGACAATTTCAAGTTATCACTAAATCATTATCGTTTAGTTATTTTGTTCAGTATTAAAACATTACTTGCAGGTTAGAAAGGTGTAAATTTAGTAACTTATTTTTGAAACATTATTTATTTAAAAAAATTATGAATGTTATTCCACATTTGCAATAATTACATAATTTCTTAATTAATTGCAATTAATAAGTGTTAATGCAGGTTCATCTGTCTTTCCACATGAACAATTAAGATTACAGCAAGGCTTTACCTGTGGAAATCATGCATCAAATCATGCCCACGATAACAAGTTTGAAACATTCTCATGTTCACTTAACAATCAAATTTATGGCCTGGAAGGTCCATGGTGGGAAGGGGACCTTGGCTCAAAAAGGACAATAATTGGGATAAAGTTTGTAGCGCGAAGCAAAAGTATTGTAAGTTTACTTGAATTCTTAACTTATAATTTGAAAATAATATCCCGGTATTCATTTATTCTACTATTTCATAGTAATTAGTTACAACTTTCTGCGACATCTGCTTCCTGCATCGGTAAATGAACTTAAATAAATAGACGTATTGGTTTGAAAATGTTTAGAACAGTTTGTTGCAAACTTTTCGTAACTGTCTGATCATGTCAAATGTGCTGTCATTGCCATATTTCAGATTTCACCTTGTTGGAAAACTTCAAAATTTATATTTTTTTATATTTATTAGGCTTTTCTCAGATAAAATTAAGCTATGAAAGTATTGGTGTGGAGTTTAAAAAAGCATGCAATTAATGGCATTATTTTCTCAATATAATCTACTTAAAATTGATTGTAGATCATTTGGAAATGATATGAAATAAAATAATCAGTCGATTTATTTATTTACATTAATTTGACAAATGGCTTTATAAAGTTGCTCTATCTTTCCAATGCAATCTTACTTTAATTACTATTTATACACGATATTAAATAATGATAAAAATGGTATAGTGATGAAAATGAAGCAATTTCGGATATGACATAGACAGAGACGTAATTTGGGAGGGGAGGGGGCAGAAGGGGCGTTGCCCTGACTTGAAGCAGACCCAAGATAAGGTCATCTCCTCACGTTTTGGGAGGGTCTACCCCTCCTGATTTTTGGATAGAAGCCAAAAAAGGTCATCTTTTTAAGCTGTGCAGGGGTTTGTCTTTTTGGAAAATGCTGAAATGACGTACCTAGACATAGACTAAGATATTGTTATATACGCAGTTTTTTTTAGATTAATTGAGTTTATATTGGTAATGTAATTAAATTTATATTTAATTATATTTGGTATTTTTTTCGTGCACGTGGTATCTCTGTGATTGCTGTAGAAAGCATTCTCGCTAATCAGCTGACAATCAGCGAGAGTACAGACAACTCAGAAGCCCAAATATTCATTTGCATCCTTAAGTACCTCAATTCTTAAACACTAAACTTTTGTTATTCAGTTCCGTTAACTGAATACTTGCTCTATTAAACTTATTAGTTAACTTGCTTATTTGCGGAATCCCGGGTTACTTCAATATCTATATATTTAGAATATATAAATTTCATATTTTAAAATACTTTTTTTGTGATTTTTGGATGGGGAAAATCAAAATCGTGAAAAATTAATTGACATCAATATTTTAATCATACATTTATAAATGGACTTAATTTAAAATTGTAAATAAAACAGATAATCATTTCATTTGAAATGCTACCGATCACCGTTAGTCGATTCAGAAATTTCTGGCTTTTAATCGTTTTGTCGGCGGAGTTTATTTGTTGGACGGAGTTTGTTTTTATCCAACAACAAGCTTTAAACACAGAACTAGATATATATATCCCAGTATAAAATACAATACAATTTCTATTTGCATTGAACGTTCACTGAAACCAAAACCATTTCGAACCGCATGATAAAAAATAATATAAAAAATTTTATTTTTTCATTTTGCCTGAATTCTGCAGAGCAAAATGTTTTCTCATTGTCTCTTCCATTATGCTTACGATGGAAAATAGGATGCATTTTAAATTCCTTTCGATTGCAAATGTTTTTATAACTCGTGGTCGTTGTTTGTGTCAATAAAACGAGATTCGACAAAAATGATTTTTTTTTGTAAAATTGTTTTACATAATCAATTAGTCTCAATGACACGTTTTAGTGGAGTGACGCCAAGATACTTTTGACAGTATTTCCTTATACAAGAATTAACGTCTGGAACCGCAGGTATTTGAGAATGGCAATATTTCCTGACTGAAAACAGATTCAATCATTTTTCTAATGTCTAAGATTATTTTTATTAATATGTTAATGAATCACAAATCTGAACAATTTTAAGAATTTGAAATCGATCTGACAACTTTCAAAACCATCTTTCGGAGAAAATTATCAGTACGACAAACTTATTCTCTTTGGTACATGGTAATTATTGGCTGGTCATTATTCAAATCGTAAATATTGACGTTAAAATAAGATCAGTTTTTGCACATGAATTTCAACTTCAGACAAACTTAGACTCCCTGAACGACGTAGCTTTCTAACTATGATATATCTTCCGAAATTGTATTGCATACATGTCATGACATATTTGTTATACAGCGGTATGACGTAACTTTCCGGTATAACCCCGCATTGGACTGCACCTGGCATGTACTGAAACGTCATAATACTGGAAGGAAGGATATCAGCACTAAAGTGGAAGAGCCCTCTGCTATCTAATATAAATTTTAAAATAAGCAAAATATTTAAATCGCGATGAACATGTTTACAGGAATTATTATCAACTAGACCAAAACATAAACGTAATTTAGATTCTATAACCTTATGTAATGTCGATTGATCAATGGCGATATTTGGTGTCCAAATGACATCTTCGCTATAATTGTTCACAGGTAGACAAACTCACACACACATACAAAAGTCGCCCCAAAACCGAAACTATGACCAGGCCTTTAACGACAATGGACACATCAACCTCAACAATAGCAACAAATGCAACAGTAGCAAAAATAATATTGATGATAACGACAACGACATTATGATGATTATGATGATAACAATACATTATTACTACTATTTACTACTACTGCTATGTTACTACTATTTGTTACTTATAATAAATATTAATAAAAAGCACTCTATCGCAAGATGAGATCTGCAAGATGGGGACAGATCAGTACGGATAGTGATGCAGCCTGTATGTTCAATAAATGTTTGGGGCCTCTGATCCATAAGTACCCTAGAACACAAGGATTCTGAAACCAGAGGCATAACAACTGTAAAATCATCGAACGGGAGTTGCAAAAAAGAGGCTCAAAACAGACTTAGAACCCCGCATCACAATCAAGTTTGGAATCAAAATCCCATATCTTTGCTCCGTGAACTCCATGATGTTGCCGTAGTCGCCGACGCAGTTGATCTAGACTACATCTTTGTGAGCAACAAGGACAAATGCGACAAGCCAGAAGGTCACGCATGGATAGACAAGAATTCTTAGAATGGATGCCTGACTCTCGTTTTATTCTTAATTTTTATCAGTCCGAGGGTTATTTCAAGGATATTTAATTTATCATTGCTCCATTGCTCAAATTGCATGATTATTGCTCAGTTTGATTGATCTCAAGTAAAACAATCTTGGCCAAACAAAGTTAACCTCTAAAAATACTGTATCATTATTAGAATTACCAAATAGTGAATTATCTGAAAATGTCAGAACGACAGATCGAGATGTTGCTTTATAAGAATATTGGTAGAATCAAAATAAAATAATCACATTTTGTTCATTAATCTTTGATTGGAATTCTCATATTTGACTTGCTTAAGTATGTTTTACCTTCACAATCCCGCGGAGATCCCGAGTCATGCTGGGGTAGTTTTTAAATTTGTTATTTTTTTCAGAATGTTTGCATTTGTTCAAATTGTTTTTATCAACAAAAAAAAATTTTTTTTTAAATGTATATCTATCTATAAAATATGTCTGGAGCATAACAAGCAGCTCATAGATCAAAAGATCGCACGAGTCCAAAAGTTTTCTACAAGGGCCACACTAGGATTACTAATTCTATTTTATATAAGCAGACTTTAGAAACTCGGTCTCAAGACACTAGAACACCGACGCCTATACATAATTTATGCCTCTGTCACAAAATGTTACATAGCTTCACTCACTGCACCATCCCCATATTCCCCGAAGTCCTGTTATTTAATACCCTCCGTCTACGCCATGAAAAATGCTCAACTGTTCTCAGCCTCCACTTCTTCACCAACCGAAGAGCGAAACCCTGGAACTCTCTACCCCCAGATATTATTAGCTCTATAACTGGTAGTCGATTTAAAGCCTGTATTTCCAACACCGACTTGAGAAGGTTTCTAACAATTTAATTGACTTAAAATATGCACTCTATATGTACAGATTATCTGACATCATTTAGTGTCAGCGCTCACTTGTGACCGTCTTTTTAGTTTCAATTAACAAATAAATATTAAAACCAACAACTCCGTTCCTGTGCTGGTGAATAAAACTAAGTTCTTACTGTGTCCATATGCAACAACATATAATCAAAAATTCAAAAAAGGTAGAAAATCTAAAGGTATAGGACTCACATCCATCTGCAGGTGATCCAACGAAAACAATTACAATGACAGTGTGCAGGTTTTGCATGTCAGCCTCCCACCATGGCACGCCCTTCCACCATTCGGGAAAGGAATCATTCGAACCAAGAGCGGTTGAATAACTGAAAACGTCACCGTCGATGCCGAATTTTGCATCGTGGCCGTTTATTGTCCTACTTTGGATGGCTGTCAACTTCCACTGCGGAAACCTTTCTGTAGCGGAGCGAATCATAATTAATATATAAAAAAAAATTCAATTCAAATGCTAGATATTCTTTCTAGATGTAGCTTTACTTTTCAACTATTTGTAGGTTACTATGCATATATATATATATATATACCTTCGATCGATGTTCCCATACACAAAAAAATAACCAAAATATGTGTCGCCACACAAAACATCATTATTATAGTCGACGATATTTCAATGGTTCTCTTTCCTTACTTTATATAATTTCTAAATTTTATCTGGTTATCATTCATTGGTCAAAATTTATTATATATCATCCATTGACTAAATATGATATCTGCCTAGTCAAAGTTCTTAGTCTATTTTAACATAATTTATGGCTTGTTAGACCTCTTAATTTGAAGATAAGATGACAAAAATGCAAAGCCATTTATCATGTGCATTTGTGTTAATCTTGGATAAATCCTCACTACGATGCCCACGTACTCACGTAATCACGTACGCGCAGACATATCCGTGAGTCTCAACAAATCGAAAGCCAGGAACAAGTGGCTGTCGATAACAATAACAACAACGAAGGCGACGACATACATAATGAAATTACTTGTAAATTTCCCTTTGATGAACGACTTCATGTTGCCAATGGCATGCATTAGTAGAATTTCCTATACTGGAAATATGTAATATATGTTGCGGTTTTTCAGATAATTAAAAAAAAATGTAAGATTCTTGCAAGTGTGGTACCTCAATAACAGGCCCTGTATCTATGTTTTTAGCTTCATCTACAAAAAGAGCTGAAGTATTTTATGATAGACTATTTTTTGATTTAACAAATTTAGATTTGACTTTTCTTAGTGGTACCAAAAACTGGGAAAATACAGAATGAAGAGAGCCCGCCTTCAGCAATTGATTCGTTTTTAGACTACAATGGTGAATTTTAATCCAATATTAAAATAACTACTCATTTTACCAACATAGCCGTTTTAACTAAAACTGTCGAAAAATTGTTCGCCTCATTAAAAATAATCAAATTATATATTAAAGCTTCAGCAATGAGATTTGCTATTCTCAGCATTCATAAAAATATATCGGTAGATCATTTTTTATAAGAGTGCCTGTTCTGAATTTTTGAATATGTGTTCCTTATAATATTCTATATCAGTGTGATATAAAACCATAAAAATGATTTTTGTACGAACTTTACCATAAACCGAATTTAAATGTTTAAATAAAAATAATTTTTTAAATAATCAAAATAAAAATGTTAATGTAGGTTGCTCAGATAGAGCATTCAAATACCTTTAATTTTATATAAATATTATTTTACTAGGTGCTGTAGAACTATTGCATATGTAGAACTTACAGCTTCTGAACTATGTTTTGGCATTTAGCCAAAGTTCAACGACACATATTTCGGATTGTTCAAAAATTAAAAAATGTTAGTTTTTTAATTTACTCATATAGGTTAACAAATGTGCCAAATTTCAGCAAAATCCAAGATGGTGATGTTAGATGTTATGTTGGTTTGACATGGAATTGTCTAATTATTCGATTTAATTTCTCGAATTTTTTTCTAATCTACTTAAAATTAATTGCATATCGTTGCACATAAATGATAAGTAATCAAATTATCAGACTTTTTATTTTTTTTCATTAATTTGATAAATTGCTCGATCTCTTCAGTGAAATCTCACTTGAATTGGGTAGAGTTGCGGTTAACGTTAACTAACCAGGATGTGGACATTCGAAAAGTGTTCTGTCATTTTTTTGTGTTCATTTTTAGCATTAAGTGAAATTCGCAGCGACGAAATCGGTAGGAAGCTACTCAACGTTCTCTCAATTATCTTAAATAATGTATTCTTAATTTATTCGCAACGAATCTAATAGAATAATATATTAATAATGTTTTTAGCATGTATTCAACACATTGTTAAAATAAATAGTATCATTAAAATAACTCTTCTTTATTAATTAGAATAACATTGCATAATAAAGGTGTGTTTTCAATTCCCAATAAACAATTGACATCCAAGCAAAGCTCAACCTGTGGTAACCGGCCCTCAAAGCTGGCCCACGATGGAATACTAGACACCTTCTCCTGTGCCACCAGTGTCTCCTTCAATCGTATAGAAGCTGCTTGGTGGGAGGTGCGCCTTCCCTCGAGGCTCAAGATCACCGGTCTCGAGACTATTTCCGCAAGGAATAAATTCTGTAAGTCTTCAAGATTTTCGTAAGATCAATCGTTTTTGCGATGGAATGTGTCATGAGACATTTGCATCAGAATACATAAAAATGCTGACATTTATTTATGTGCAAATTTTATCGTCAATGAATTAATTTTGCTTAATTTAATTTCAATTTGTTAATCACTTACATTATCATGGCACGAGAATTAAAATTACTTAAAGTCTTATATTTAACTGTTTCTCAGCTTGAATAAATAATTTTATTTTTGCTAATGAATGTTAATGCATGAAACGTAATTATTAATTAATACTTTAATTATATAACGTTCTAGATTACAAGACTCTGGATAAATATGAAGTTTACATCTGCAACGAAAGTTTGGAACACATAAAAAAGCTTTCCAAATGTCGTCTGTGTTCCAAATCGCCTTACATTATGGTAGCTTACGGAAGTACCACCAGAATTAAATGCAAGCGAAACATTCACGGAAAATTTGTGTCCCTTATCAAGCGCAGTACCAGAGATCCTCTCTCTAAAACACTTGCAATTGGTGAAGTGCGCATTTATTACAACAATATTTACGATGATAAATAGATAGTTCTAGCGCTTTTGTTTGACTAATTATGTTCGTATAATATAACTAAAGGCATTGTTTTACATATAGATGACGGGCAAGTGGGAACGTCCATTCATAATAATGAAAATGATAATAATATGTTTATATTATTAATCATGTTAATAAAAAACTTGTTTGGTCATGCAGTTGGTACCAAATAAACTTTTGTTTCCTGAATTTATTTCATTTGCTTCATTTGTTCATTTATCACAAAACCTTTCCTAAATAATGACATCAATTAATTCTAAAAATGGCAATAATTCGTTTTAATCGGCATATTTCATATGAGATCCTCTGAAAGTCTAGATAGCTTTATTTTGGTCCAACTCTTTAAAGACCAGAATTCATACCCAAGAATCGTCTCAACTAACACGTTTGCTGTTAGAATTAAAACATTTCGATGATTTAATTTTTCAACCGGTCATAAAAATTACCTTAATAAATTTTGTCAACACGTGCTCATCTATATATGTAAAATTAAGAATCCATCGTGATTAAAACAAACTCCGGGCAGCAAACAAATAAATCAAAAAAATAAAAATCTTACATTTTTAATTCAATAATTTAATAAAATTGATTAAATAATATTTTTAATTATCCTTAATTAATTAAGTTAATGTGGCAAATTCTCAATAAAATATTTTACTTCAATATTCTACTTAAACTTTTTAGGAATTCAAATTTAATTTTTTGAATGCTGTTTTCGCCTAAAGTATTTTTAACTAAAAAATATTTATTGTTTCAAATTCCAAACTCAAGCAGAAAATAAATTTGTTAAAATATCAACAACTTGGGAAGCCAACAAAAATTACAACAAATAATAAAAAATTGTTAAAATATTGTAATATCTCTTCAATCTGATCTTCGGGTTTATGCTGTCTAAATTCAGTGTTGTAAATTGAGTATTTGTAACTCAGTCTGCAATTATCATTCAGAATTTTCCAGTTGAACCTTGGAATCGAACGCTTATCATCAGCACTGGGCTGCTGCCTCTGAAAGTCTCTAAATCATCGAGCAGCTGAGAAGGGACGACATTTTAACTTAATTATTTTGAAAAATTTAAGCGCTAATTGGTTTATGATTGGATGGGGTAAATTATTTAGCACTAAAAATGTAATTTCGTATACCACGTTTTCATTTTTTCATTCACACGTTAATGATTAAATTGTAGCAAAAATGGCCAGTATTTTGTTGAATTGACAATTAATATAATTACAACAATATTTTAACATTCTTGTTAAACAATTACCTTAGCATGACGAGATTTTGTAATATTACTATATTTAACAAGTAATGAATGGAACAGTGGTTGTTTTTCACAAGTAATAAATAATGAATAAACATTACTCATTAATTTAGATTATTTATTTAGTTACTCAATCCGAGGTGATCTCTGTCATATTTCATCCATCCATCTTTCAATAGCCTGTTCATTCCCCTTTTCTTTCATTTGAGTTATTATTAGTTTAAAACATTTTTCATATATTGTAATTCTTTAATTATGTATTTCATTGTATGTAATTCATATAACCTCTAATTCTCCAAGCGAACATGCACAAAACAAAAAAAAATCTAAAGAGGAGAACTTGCAAGAGCAATAAAAACGTTTTGGCTAAAGTTTACATTCTTTAAGAAACTATTTAGTGTGCTTCAATTAGGCTCTATTTTGGTGATTTTCAGGCAATTTGGTATCTGCTTATTTTTCAAACATTACTTATTTGCTTAGATTTAAATTGATTATATAATATTATATAATTAATATAATAAGTGATTTAAATTGACAACTTTAAAAGCTTAATAAATTGTTTGAAATTACAAATTATATTCAAATTGTTCACTTGAAATCATTTTTAAATTTTACAGAATTTATCGCTTGGAATCCATCATTATGTGGAGATACTTTCTCATAATAAGCATTTTTCAGTTGCTCCATGCACAAGGCAAGTAATTGTAAGATAATTTTTAGAAAATCATTTGCAAAGCAATCAATACACGATTAATGTCACCAAATATTTTAATGTAATTGAATTAATTTCAACTCTTTATCAAATAACAATTTTACACAAGAACTCTAGCAATTTCCATTCAATCTCCAAATTGCATTTCGTAGAAATCGCTCTCATCGGTAAGAATGCAATTCAGAGTGATACGTGGGCAAATCTTGGAGCAAATCTGGCTATTGACGGGAACGTCTTGACTTATTCAGTAGCCGCTTCGCAGGGCAACCCAAATGCCCTTGGATGGTGGGAGGTTGATTTGGGGGGTAACTATCAGGTTGGAAGGGTTGTCATCACAGCTAGCGATGATAACACCAGTTAGTTTCCTGATAACTTTATTTTGAATGAATTATAAATATTATCTAGTAATAACATAAAATTGAAAATAAGTCAAATCAAAATGATATTCTTTGCCAAATGATATATAATGGATACATTTGCGTCATTTGTGGTATAGTTAGGCTGTGGGTTTGCATGTAATACCAGCAAGCAGAGAAACTTCATTAAGTTCAGTTCCTAAGTTCATACGACGTAATGAAAGAATAAGTAACAAGGAATTCTAATTTAAGGATTAAGTTAACATAACAAAAGTATTGGTATACAATTATTTTAACGTTATTTTTTTATTAATTTCATTGTGCCAGTTATTGAATTAAAATGTTATCAGATTCTCATAAAAATACGAGATTAATAAATATATAGTTATTTCTGAGCTCCAAAAGATATTAAAAAGTTAAAATTAAAAAATACTATCGCAGATTCCAGATACCTTCACAACTTTGATATCTGGTTGCTCAAGGAAGATAGATCAGAGAAACTGTGCTTCAAATACACGTCTGTGGAACACGTTCCAGCTGGAGAAACAAAATCATTCAATTGTGAACCAGGTACTTTTCCAACGAGGTACATCAGGATCAGTAGAACCAGTGATTCTTACAGGCAGGATGCTCTTGCATTGGCCGAAGTTCGAGCTTATACCGGCAGCCTCTCCATAGGTTTAAATGAATTACGTTTGAGTAACATGCTTTATTATTAATTAATAGCCGACTAGTTAGCTAACGAATTATTGTCGTTATTTTTATTAGTTGAAGAAAGACCGGTCGAGGTAGAAATCGGAGGTAGTTACTTTTTAAATTTTATCCTTTGAAATATTATTAACTAAAAAATTAAAGTCATTAATCAATGCGATTTCGTCTCTCAAATAAACTTATAAACTAAAATGCAATTTCCAACAAGGGTACGAGATACCCTTAGCGGGGTTGCAAACTGCTCAGAGTACCACCTGGGGACAGCATGTTTCATCTCTTGCAATCGACAACGACAAGTCCACTTTTTCCATTTCTTGCATCCTCTGCGATGGTTCGCTCAACGCTGGTGTCGGGTGGTGGCATATTGACCTGGAAAGAGAAAGGAATGTTGCCGGAGTGAAGATCACCACTTCTCCTGATCTTTACAGTGAGTACGGAAGCAAAATGAGTAATGCGTCTGGACAGAAAGAATTAGAATTTGTTGATTGTTGTGTGGATCAACATTTAATTGTGGTTTAATCAATATTGTTTTGTTGGCCTTAATGCCTGCCGCAGTGATAACCACGCGATAATTTATTCGTGGTCCTTTTTAATTTTATGTTGCTGTTTAATTAAACCTGTGCGTTTCGTTTCAAATAATTAATAATAATAGTATTTTATCATTTCATTTACTACTACCCGCTATTATCTCCCACAAGTACGTTTGTGTTTGTGATTGATGTCAGTAATAAAATTGACTCAGATAGTGATCGGCATTTGGCGACTTTGCTGAAATTTATTTGTTGTCCGAATTTACAAATCAATTATTTATTACATCCAGCAATCAATTAATCGAATATTTACTTCAAAAAATATCTTCATTACAGATGCCCAATATCTGAAAGACTTCGTGGTGGCACTGACGCACGAAAACACCACGGATATGTCTTTTGCCAGCCTCTGCCACGACTATAGCAGCCCAGAAGAGATGGAGGTTCTGAAGACTTTGTCTCTCAAGTGCAGCCAGCCAACCATGGGCAGATATTTGATAGTCAGAAGAAAAGAAATCTCTCAGTTTCGTCCCGATGCGATTGCAATTGCTGACATTAAGATATTCGAATTGCCAAATTCTAAATAGTTTTTTGCAGAGCACCAAAAAAATGAATTTCAAATATTTATCTGGAAATTCTATGTTAGTCTGTAAATCAAGCAAAGCATCATAAAAAAAAGCACAGTTGCTGGATAAGGAAATATTAACAGTTCGCCATTGTAATAACAATCATGTAATCGCGATTAAACACTTTAATTATTGTGTTCTTGCATTATGTTTAATGTTACAAATATATTTTGTAGACCAAATTGAAGACTTATTAGTTTAAGTTTTAGTGATGTATTCCGTTTCAAGCTTAATAATTTTTTGTGGTTTTGGTTTGCGGATGTCGATCAGATATAAATCATCATTTGTCATCACTGTATCAAGTAAAAAAAATGTAGAAGTAATACTTACTAAATAAATTAATACTTACTGCATTCGGACAAGTCTCTATCATAATGGAATAGTAATGACAAAAATAAGAAGATATTAATATTGATGAATAGATCAAAAACTTGGTATCTCGTGAGATTACGTGCCCGTTAAGTACTCTATCGCCACATTAATTATCATTCAAAGGACGGCTGAGCTAAATTCAATTGGCAAAGTCCTCCTTTGCTTAATTTCATTCAGTGCAATGAAACTCATCATTTTGCTTTGTTTCGGTTCTACATTTTCAGGTAGAAAGTTGGCTTGTCACTTGGGTTTTTTTTAAATAATAACATTAAAAAAAATAATAATAATGATAATAATAATAACAATAATAATGTATTTAATCTAAAGGTAGAGTCTAATAAAGTCAATTTACTATTTTTCTCAATGTCTAGCTGAACAATTAATTTATTTATTTTGTTTCAATCAAAAAAGAGGGTCACGAGTGACCACTAACACAAATTGGAGTCAGTTAGTGTATAGATTTAAAAAACTGATATTTGTTAGAGCTGATGAATGTTTTTAATTAGTTATGTTTATATGTAATAATAAAAATGTTAGAAATTGTAATTTGATTCAGAAAAAATAATAATAATAAACAGTTTATATGGACAACGATCAAATACGAGCTGTGATGGGACAAGTATTCAGTGGTAACTGGGCTTTCAGGGCCTTGGATAAAGATCCCAAGACATTCGCTTCAGGGAGTATATCGACTTTAATGTGGGAACATGCAACCGTGGCTTGGTGGCATGCTGAGTTCAACATCGTTTACACGATTGTTCGAGTCGATGTGACAAACAGCCTAGATCCATTTTGTTAGTAAGACGGTTTGAAACATCTTAACGTTTTCATTTTAACGTGGACAAACTGGCTGATCATTCTTATTTTGTTGCTAGAAGAGAAATTAGTCACAGAACAAGTGAAGCAAATAAACTAACTCCTTATTAGATTTACAATTAGCCGATCTTTTGAGTGCATTACTTATCGGAATGTGAGAGCACGTTTTAATCGATATACCATTTATATAGCGCCCTTACCCGGTGCGAAATCAACAAATTTTGATTGTTTTTATTACCGCCGCATTATGCTTTGTTTAGCTTTTTATTTATAATAATAATAATAATATAATAATAATAATATAATAATAATAATAAATAATAATAATAATAATAATAATAATAATAATAATAATAATAATAATAATAATAATAATAAATGCTGTGGCTTAAAGAATCCAATTCACTACAGACTCACCGTCGTTGGAAAACTTTGTCATCGATATTTATTCGGAAAGGCGTCTAGAAGTATTCAACATCTCAATAGTGAGAACTCGTTGCGGTCAGTATGCCAGTGAAGAATCCTTGCAGCCTGGCCAATCGATCGGGGTGGTCTGCGTAAGACCATCCACTGGCAAGAGTTTGATGATCAGAAAAATGACAAATGCTTTCAATCCGAGATTAATTGCCTTGGCAGAAGTTGTCATTCATCACAATTAAAGTGAATTGCTGAATTGAATTATAACAATCAATTGCAACTGCTTGATTGATCATGAAAGTAGTCGCTCAACAGTGTTGGAAAACCCATATTCGTATTACAAAAAAAAAAAAATCGTCTTAATGTGTTAGTTGTACTTTCGATTATATTTCAAACAGTTTTCTAAATATATGCAAATGTACATGTCTTTTTTTTTAGTTATTTAGTTTTATTTATTTATTGCAACAAATTGACGGCTACGAATGACCACTTACACCAATTGCTATTTAGATTATAAGTATAGAAGTATATATAACTATAGTTATTCAGAGTCGTAAAATTTCAAATCATTGCACAATCAAGACATTTGTTGAGATCAGTGTAAGATTTGTTTTAAATATGTTATTCTTTGACATTTACGAATTTGTATCAGAGTTGAGTGCAACATTTTATTAAAACATTTGAGGCACTTTTGAACCAATTAACTGATTGTTGAAATCCATCTCAGCATTGTGATATCAAAATTAAGAAATTAAGGAATTACGCATAATAAATTGCAATTCGATAGTAATTTATTAAAAAGCAAAATCTGTCGACAATTTGATTTCAAAACAAAAATAACTTTATTCCAATTCATCGACTTCAAAAAACGTTATATATATTGTGACGCATTATTATTATTACATAAGAGTAATTTAATAACGAAAAATTCCACCAAAACCTTGAACAAAGTATGAAGTCAGAATGTTAGACAGCACCATGAATTGATCGCGTTGCAAAATGTGCATGAATAAATATTAAATTTGAAATCTATGACTGTTGTTGAGATAATGCATAATCATGTTTGCCCAAAACCTTCAACCAGCTAAAAATGCTTCTATTGAGGTAACCATGTCACAACGTTAACCTCAGCCAGAGCCATCGCATCAGGCCTAAATGGACCTCCATCTCTAGCTATTCTGATGTATCTTGTCAAGTATTTGTAATTTTTACAAGGAAAAGACCTGGTTTCTGATGGTGCAAGTCTTTCTGTGGATTTCTGTTCACTACAAAGATGTTTATTTCTGTTCTCATCCAACAACCAAATGGAGAAGTTTTGCAGGTATTTAGCATCTGTAAAAATTATGCAATTGAGGTTTAAATATTAACGAAGATATTGGTTAAAAAATATGTAATAAATAAGGTTAAACTCAGAAGTGTGTCATAGTCAGTGTCATTAGGCAAATACGTTACAAACAATTCAATATCGTAGGACAAATTTTGTGATGTCATTGAACACTTGCCGTTTCATCGTCTCACTTCACGTCATTGTTGACACTTCCTGAAATGCTTTTCTATTGCAGGTCACAATCATGACGATGTGTTTCTATTTTTGTTCTCGAGAATGCTACTTGGCGTCACAACCTCAAGTTAATCGCCGTTTAATCGTCAATTCCTTCCGAATATGAATCTAATTCGCAATCAGTCTAGTCACTAATACCATGTTTTCTGCAATCCAATTGAGTGAGTGGAAGTTTGAAATAATAATAATAATAATAATAATAATAATAATAATAAGATTAATAAAGTTATTTCATCTTCTGAAATTAACAACGTAATTATCCTTTTGCTTGAATTTTATTCATAATTGATTTTCGCTTCAATTAATGTGTCGCCAAATCAATTAATCTTATGGACATTAATCAAAGCATTATTTTAAATTCAATTTTGCTCCTGGAAACACGTGCCACATATCGCGTGTCTTTCATTGTTGCTATTCTTTGAGCTTATACCAACTATTCGAGTCTAACTTTTTGATAACTACAATTGCATTCACAAAAAATTCATTGTTAAGTGACACACTTTATTTTTAAATGTGTTTGTTTTCTATAGTCATTTACGAGTGAAATAACAAAGAGAAGTGCTACCTCTTGAAACAATGACTCCCAAAAAAATTTGTAATGAAACATTTAAACTCACTGTAATCATCGAAGCTGGCTGTAAGAATGACTTGGCCGATTTGATAAACTGTCGCCAAATCAACTTCCCACCATCCGAGAGCAGACGAATTTGTTTGCGATGCAGCCACTGAAAATGAGGTCGCATCTCCATCGATGGCCAAATTGGCCACCTTGTCTGACCAAGTCTCACTCTGAGTGGCCTTCTTTCCGATCAATGAGATTTCCTCTACCAAAATATTTTGTTATAATATTATAATGCTGTTAATATGTTATTTCTTTAAAATTCCTTTTTGTTCCTTATCATAATATTAAGATTTCTGTCGCTATTCCAACACCTTCAGTTCTCAATGTGCAAACCAATCAGACCAATAATGTTACAAAACTTGTCCTTTGTAAGCAGTTTAGTCATAATGTTAGCAAGCATTTGATCACTAGTTGCTACTAGTTCGATCACAAGTTGCACAATACTTCAAGTTCAAGACTCCAAGAAATTGCAAATCACAAAGATGATGATGTCATACATGTGCTTTGTTTGTGCACTGACTTTCTCATTACATGCCATTTTTAAGAATCCTTAGTTGTCTTCATACAATGCAGTTGACTGAGTACATGGCACACACAAATCAGATAGAAGCTATCTTAACCAAACTAACTCCTGGCTTGCTAAAGCAGCGGCAATGTATTCTTCTTCTGTCGATGACAGAGCTACTGATGTTTGTTTCTTTGACTGCCATGAAATTATTCCTTCTCCGAGTTTGAACAGGTATCTGCTGATTGATTTGCGATCTGATTTTTCACCTGCCCAATCTGCATCTACGTACCCTGTAAGAATCAGTTGTAAGTCTTCAACTGCCTTCAGTTTTAATTTCAAATCTATTGTCTCTTTCAAGTATCTGATTACTCTTTTTACTGCAGTCCAATCACACTGACGAGGGGTACTGACTTTGCGGCATAGAATAGAAATTGCAGAGGCGATATCCGGTCTTGTAGTGGTAGCTATGTACAGTAAAGCCCCCACTGCCTTTTGATACTGTTCATTTGAAGGAAGCAAATTTTCATCTTCTGTGATATTTAAGTAATCTGCATGCATTGGTGTTGCAATTCCTTTTGCATCAGTTAACCCAAATTCAGAAATGACATCTTGAACTTTGCTGTTCTGGGATAACAAGAAACTACCATCTTTGTCTTTTTCAATTTGAATACCTAGGTACAGGCTTACTTCTCCAAGATTCTTAATCTCAAAATGTTGATTCAGCATGCTTGCAGTTTTCTTGATTATTTCTGAGTTACCACATATCAGTAAATCATCAACATACAATAATATAAACACAAAGTTATCATCGTATTTCTTTGTATACAGACACAAATCAGCTTCACTTTACTTGAATCCATTCATCTTGAGAATTGAATCAATTTTCTGATTCCAGCTTCTTGCTGATTGTTTTAGACCATAGAGTGCTTTCTTTATTTGACATACTTTGTGTTCTTCACCTGGTTTAATAAAGCCTTCTGGTTGCTTCATATACAGCTCTTCATCAATTTGTCCATTCAGAAATGCTGTTTTGACATCACCGTGATTTACTTGCATTTTCTTTGATGCAGCAACTGTTAGCAGCGTTCTTAATGTGGTATGCCTGGAAACTGGAGCAAAAAAGTTTTCACCTTGCTTGTCGTTGCATTAACATATAGGAACAAAAAAGCTTTAAAAAAGCTAGAAATAATTAGAATGCCATTAGCTGTCTGTACTACCAGGTTTACTTTTACTATCAATTGCACATTCAAATGCTTAATAATTTTTAATAAATTACTCAATTAACTCACTATAATCTTCGAAGCTAGCCGTTAGAATGACTTCGCCAACTTGATAATTTCCCTCCAAATCAACTTCCCACCATCCAAGAGCAGACGAATTTGTGGGCGATGCAGCCACCGAAAATGAGGTCACATTTCCATCGATGGCCAAATTGGCCACCCTGTCTGACCAAGTCTCACTTTGGCTGGCTACTTTTCCGATCAATGAGATTTTGGCTACCAATAGTTTTGTTATAATATTATAATGCTGTTAATATGTTATTGCTTTAAAATTCCTTTTTGTTCCTTAACGTAATATTAAGGTTTCTAAAGCGTGCTAGTTAATGCACACAAATTATTATTACTAGGCTAAGGTCATCTGGCTTAAAAAATTTTTTTTAAATGTCTATTAGTTTGAATTTATATGTTCATTGTCTGGTTTTGAGAAGAATAATGTTTAATTTACTATGTCTGTCATTTGTACGTAACTTAACAATGCCACTTAGCGGCCTAAGTTAAGCCTTCACGTGAAATAGATAAACCAATATTTTAAAACCATTATTATGTGTAGTTTCAAGATATTTATTTATTTATTTGATTATAGTCCGTTGCATAATATATAATTTCAAGATAAATACCGACCTCCATTATCTGGTGGTGCTTCAATCTTAGATCGAGGTAACCTTGTCACAACGTTAACATCAGCCAGAGCCGCAGGCCTAAATGGACCTCCATCTCTAGTTATTCTGATGCATCTTGTCAAGTATTGGTTATTTTGACAAGGAAAAGACTTGGTTTCTGATGGTGCAAGTATTTCTATGGAATTGTATTCACTACAAAGGTGTTGGTTTCTGTTCTCATCCAACAACCAAATGGAGAAGTTTTTCAGGTATTTAGCATCTGTAAAAATGATGCAATTGAGGTTTAAATATTATCGATAGTGTTAGTTAAAAAATATATACTAAATAAAGTTAAACTCAGAAGTGTGTCTTAGTCAGAGTCATTACATTACGCAAATACGTAAATAATTAAACTTTTTTTTATCTGCATTTTGTTTTTTGCTTGAATGGGGACTCATAGGACAAATTTTATGATGTCATCAAACACTTGCTGTTTCATCGTCTCACTTCATTGTTGCTATTCTTTGAGCTTATACCAACTATTCGAGTCTAACTTCTTGATAACTACAATAGCATTCACAAAAAATTCATTGTTAAGTGACACACTTTATTTTTAAATGTGTTTGTTTTCTATAGTCATTTACGAATGAAATAACAAACAGAAGAGCTACTTCTTGAAACAATGACTCCCAAAAAAAATTTGTAATGAAACATTTAAACTCACTGTAATCGTCGAAGCTGGCTGTAAGAATGACTTGGTCGATTTGATAATTTTCCGCCAAATCTACTTCCCACCATCCGAGAGCAGACGAATTTGTGGGCGATGCAGCCACTGAAAATGAGGTCACATCTCCATCGATGGCCAAATTGGCTACCCTGTCTGACCAAGTCTCACTTTGGCTGGCTACTTTTCCGATCAATGAGATTTTGGCTACCAATAGTTTTGTTATAATATTATAATGCTGTTAATATGTTATTGCTTTAAAATTCCTTTTATTCATTTCAGCTGAAATTAATAATTACTAATTAAAGTTTTTAAAGTATGAATATGAAAATAGGGATCTATTAAGTAATCGATAGAATTTTAAAGTTCATTTCAAAATTAATCACGTAATATTTTAGAATATTTGAAATGCTTCAATTCACTAAACGAAATCCACCTGAGATGATGGAGTCGAAGAAAGCAGCAAGAAACAAAGCACTGATTAGGAACTTCATTTCGAACTTTCATGTTCAAATCTGAAACAATGTCGGTTGCAAGATTTTGTAAGCTTTGGAAACAATGAAGATGCTGTTTTAATGACAGTATTTGATTTTATTCAATCAATTGTGAACTCCATTTATAAGACAATTGACAAGAAACATACTTCACCATTGTTATTTCATAGATGCGTCAACAATCCAGATTTTATAAGCTTTGCAAACATGCTGTTTTAATGACAATATTTGATTTTATTCAATTAATTGTTCGACATTCATAAGGCAATTGATAGGATAGTAATTAAGAGAACCAATTTACTAGACATGAGCTCTTTAAGTGGATATTTATTTGGCGCCTTATTTTATTGCAAATTTATGTTTCATGGTGTGTGTGGTCCTTCTGAAATTTCAATTTTTTTAGACAACATCTCAGATCTCTCGTTTTTTAGGGTTAACAAAACACGCATAGGAATGTTTGGTTTGTTTTTTAAAGTTTTTCTCACCCGATCTTATTTCAAGTAAAATAGTAACTTCAACTAATCTTTTCTATACGCATTCTTTGCATCTCAGTTTTGTAAGTTCGGTAAAACCGTCCGAGCTGCACACAGCCTTAATGAGATGAAAAATAAGAGACATAGCTCCGCCCCATAAACAAAATTAGCTCCGCCTATATTTATTTATTTGATTAAAGTCCGTTGCTTAACTCAGATGATTAGCTCCGCCTATAATGATTAAAAGTAAATATATATTTAATTAAAGGTTTACCGATATGTCGCGAGGTGTCTCTACTAAATTTTAAAAATTTGACATGACTAGAGGTTTTTCACAAATGTACATTATTTTGAAGAATATAAAAATATAGCACGATTATCTATTATAAAGTGATTGAGAAAAACATTTTCATCAGTACTTAGCAGTACTTGCAGCTTGCAATTCTAATAGTTTATGATGAAATGATATGCGACCAATGTTCTCTAATTTCTTATCAGTGTGCGCGATAAAACTACAGTTTTGAGCGGCACATTTTCATGCTTGAGCTTATTGGGTAGCCCTGAAAACGGTTGTTTTGGAACCCAAAAGACAATATTTCTTCAGACGGGATAGTATTCCCGGATAAGTTCGAGGTCTGGAAACAGGAGTACCTGTTCCCAAGGCTATGCCAAAGGAACTGATCCAGTTATGATTCTATATGAATGTCTGAGATGCCACGCATCCTCTTAAACTTGTCTTTAGCTCACCTCCACAAGTTCTCAACCACGTTTGGAGCGACAAACCGAGTGGTTCACTGTGGCATGTGCTAAACCTATGACAGCCGACATAACAAGAACATACAGAAGCTTGTGTCGACAAAGAACAAATTCCAATGTGCCTCAAGAAGGAAGGAGGTTCTAATTTACAGATTCTGAAATGAATCAATGTTTAGCAATCCGGCGATTATGGACACTATTTACATATGGATCTGCAAAAATCGGAGTCACTTAACAGAATCTTTAATCAAATTTTATTTATTTCATTATTAATATAATCCTATTATTATAATAATACATATAGTTTCTTTTACATAACTAAAACTAATTAGCAAGTACAAGTCATCTTAGTTATCAACAAATAAATAAATGGCGATAGCCCCTCCTCGGTTACCTCGATCCTCAGAACTAATCGCCGACTTCCCACTTTGAAGTGAAACCGCCAAATTCCCACGGGTTGGGTTTTTAGTATTTATCTATAAAATGAAACAATTGTAGAAATAATTTTGTTAATTGTTCTCAAGTGTAATAATAAGTTAGGTGATGATGATTATTATAAAATAAAACTCATTTTTTATTTTTATCATACTTAATTTTTTTTAAATAGCCTAATAATGACCATCATAAGCAGTGTGGTCACTAGTCGGGTCTTCGGCAAATTCAATCGTTTAGTATTTTGCGGAATTGCACGGGTATCATCAATGGTTGGCATATCGTTAACTTTCTTAAACTGAATCCGCAGATATCCGAAATTCATTGACAAACCCGCTCTCCTCAAAACTCTGTCGCGTCCTCTTTCCATAAACGTCCTTTTTTCTTCTTCTACAACCCTCGGTGTTATTTTTGATTTGCACCTCACCTTCCTGCAATCACCTCACCTGGGCACATCCGTTCGCTACTATCCATCGGCAATTCTGCCCTTGAACATAGCCTCGTTCTCTCTCGTCTAGACCATTGTAATTCCCCTCTTTATGATATATCTGCCTTTAAAATACATTTCTTACAACGTGTCCATGGTAAGTTTAACAAGCTTGTTGTTCTCAACCTCACCCCTAATAGTACGGACTGCCTGAAACAATTGCACTGGTTGCCGATTCATATCGTATCACCTTCAAAATCGCCCTCATGACACATCAAACTCTAGTGATATCCAGCCCACTTTATCTCCATCACTTTATAGGTCGCCGCCAAAACACATGATCACCCACCATTCATCTTCAACCAATCAATAGGTCATCAATAGTCAACAGAGGCTTTTCTTGTGCCTCCCCTCGTAAGAGCCCACCCATCTCTGGAGCTCTTCAAGCGTCACCTGAAGACTCATCTCTTTAGGACTTCAAGGGACAACGAAAACACAAAATCTTTCTGACGATATGCACATGGCAATATTACTGTTATTACGAATTTCATCCCAATATTAAGACTCTTTTCATAGGGTGTTGAGTTTTTATTTATCAATTAAAATAATTGTAGAAATAATTTCGTTAATTGTTCTCTAACTGTGTTGTGAGGCACTCAAAAGTTCTTTCGACAGGTGAAATTTTTGGATTGTCAACAATTGTGTAAATTACTGACACACAACAGAAAGTATTTTAATGGAGAATTTACTGAGCAATCGAGGGGCCGAAGCGAATTGAGAAGGCTGACCACTGGAGTTATGAGAGAATCCAATGATTGCTGGGCTGTAGCAATGTGTGTGTGCTATGCGGTGACCGAATGAACTACTGAACGATTCATTACGATTACCGAGTCACTTATATGAAATAAAGCAAAAATGTTATTTTTGGAGCATCCTTTCCAAAGATGCGTAATGAATAATAACGCGGATTTGTAGTGGGGCTTCTTATTTATATTGAATAATTTCGAGCAACAGGATTCCCAACATTCATAGAGACATCCTGAGACATCTCGGTAAACCTCAAAACATTTGACATAGATTTGCAAACATTTGTGACATTAAAAAAATATTTATTTATTGGCGTTATTAATGTTATTTTTTAAACAACTTAATGTTTTTTTAAAGTACTATATTATCAATATGTATTGGAAAACACTTACTTTTAATCAATTTTAATCACTTTAGGTGGAGCTAATTTTGTTTATGGGGTGGAGCTATCTCCCTTATTTTTCATCTCATTAAGGCTGTGTGCAGCTCGGACGGTTTTACCTGTAAGTTCTTTGCTAACCACAACTCCAACGAAATTTTCTCTTAAAGGTGTCTTATAAGGGTAAAACCGTTCGAGACGGACGCATGCATGTTAATAAAGCTCCACCCCAAAACAAATTAAGCTCCGCCTAAAATGAGTAAAGGTAAATCTTTGATACGTAATATTTTTATGGATATCTGTTTTTAGGGGAAATCGGTCCGCATTTTTAGGCTCCGAATGGATCGGCTCAAAGGTTAGGGTTAGGGTTTAAGGTAGGGTTAGGATTAGGGGTTAGGGTAGGGTTAGGATTAGGCAAAGCGTAAACTTTAAACACTCGATCGCTAATGTCAGACGTCAAGTATTTCCAAAATAATAATAAAACTTTATTAGAGATTTCTATGTTTGTTTATTTGATTATAGTCCTTTGCATAACAGAGATGATTTAGACATTAGAGACTTCTATGTAAATGACTTAATATATATTACGGATAAAAGGTTCACTTTTACTCATTTTAGGCTGAGCTTAATTTGTTTTGGGGTGGAGCTTTATTTTTTCTTATCATCTTATTAAAATGTGTGCGTCCGTCTCGAGCGGTTTTACCTCTTATAAGATAAATCACAACTGTTGAATATAGGTAATATATTTGTAAAATTATATTTATATTACTATCAACACTTGTTCTCCTGTAAAACCGGAGAGGTAAAACCGTCCGAGCTGCACCAGCCTTAATGAGATGAAAAATAAGAGAGATAGCTCCACCCAACAAACAGAATTAGCTCCGCCTATAATGATTAAAAGTAAATATATATTTAATTAAAAGTTTATCGATATGTCGCGAGGTGTCTTCTACTAAATTTTTAAAATTTGACATGACTAGAAGTTTTTCGCATAAGTCTTTCGAATTGATTGTTGAAATCCATCTCAGCATGGCGATATCAAAATTAATAAATCAAGGAATTACGTATAATAAATTGCAACTCGATAATAATTTATTAAAAAGTAAAATCTGTCGACAACTTGATTTCAAATCAAAAATAACTTCATTAAATTTAAATCAAACCAATCCAATTCATCGACTCCATAAAATGTTATATATATTGTGACTCATTATTATTATATAAGACTAATTTAATAACGAAAAATGCCGCCAAAACCTTGAACAAAATATGAAGTCAGAATATTAGGCAGCACCATGGATTGATCGCGTTGCACAATGTGCATGAATAAATATTAAATTTGAAATCTATGACTGTTGTTGAGATAATGCATAATCACGTTTGACCAAACCTTCAACAAACTAAAAATTGATCATTAGTCATCCAACATTTGAGAAATTGATCAACATTGAGCGAATGTCGGACTGCAATTGCAATAAGTTATAAATCAGCGATTTAATTAAATCCAATATATCAACAACACTATTTACTTGACGGCAATTAAAACTGTTAAAAACACAAAATATTTATACTTTTAAAGGTGTTCATAAAATAGGCTACTTTTTCATAAATAAATAAGTTATTTTTCTTAAATTAAAACAAAAATCAAAGGTAAATGACTTCAATGTCCACACAGCAACTTTCACATGTCACTTGTAATAAATGGTAATTTCTGCAAAGCTGAGATACTCGGGTGTTGAGCCAAAGTTTTTCACCTTTCTGACTATCAAATATCGACCATAATTGGGAGCAATGCACACAAATTTCTCTGTCGTTCCAGGCGCTATGTAACTCCCCACTGGGTAATAAGCGCACTGGATGGATCCAGTTAGGTAAGCATCTTGTAAGATGCTGTTTGGGTAAATGTCAATACTGAAACTTACCAAATGTCTAGCATCTGAAATGCAAGGGAAGGTGAGCATTAAAGATGCAAGAAATGTGTCTAATTTGCTGTTAATTATCTTAATTAATATTTTAGTCATTTTCTTCTTTGTAAGTGAATTTATTTACATAATATTTCTAAAAGTTTCAACTTTTGATTTTTGACTGTTTTCATAAAATTTAGAGAAAGTAATTTAGAAGCCCACAAATTTAGAAATCATAGCTTTTTGCTTAGTATATATAACAAATATAACAAATCACACCTACGACTACTATTGCAATATACGTATAATAACAAGGAATATGATAACAAGTATAATACTGTTTAACATTAACTGTAATAACGGCAGAATTTATCACACAACAAATTAAACATCAGAAGACATTTTCTTAAACTCACACTGATCATCTTGTGGACTTGTAATATCAACTTGAGAGACATTGTAGAATTTGCCAAGATCAGCTTGCCACCATGCCACGGGACTCCAGTAAGGAACAAGAGACGATGCAACGGCAGAAGCAAAAGTGTTCACATTCTTATCCAGTGCCAAACCGGATGAAAAGTTATTGAACGTTGCACTTTGGATCGATTGGATCGATGATTTTGGAACTGTTCCTAAATTTTTAAATAATTTTAATCAACTAAATTTTATGTCTAGTAATGTCAATAGACTCTATCTACAACAGAGAATAAATTATTTATTTCTTAAAGAACAAAAATAGCCAGATGGGTACCGTACCATTTTCAGTTGTATTGGAATCACCTGAAACATTAATAAAATGTATTGTGATTATAATTAAACTAATGTTATTATTATTTATAAAATTATATTCATTGGAAAATTATGGCTTTTCAGCACATAAATTCATCGGAAAAGTATAAACATATTGCAAAAAGCAGTAAATCATTATAAAAGGCCAATAAAAAGTTACACCAAGCAATTATGCTTGTAAAAATAATAAGTTTCAACATAAATTTAAATTGGTTATTAATATTTAGATTTCAAAAATTCCCGACCAAAGTCCAATCACCTGTAACCGGCAGAGGAATGCTTGTAGGTGTCTGTTCGTAGACCTTAAATTCTGCAATGGCAAGAGCATCTGGCCTAAAGGAGGCATTTTCCATCCTTCTGACCATTAGGAAACGACCCCAGGTCGGTTGAATGGTGCATTTAAAGGTAAGGGTAGTGCCTGCAGGAACCAGTGAATTGTTGCTGAACAAGTAGCAAATTCTGGCAACGGACAAATCGGTCGTATTCCATGAAGTTAGCGATATTATGAGGTCTTGTAGATAGTTCGAGTCTGAAATTGTTCGCAAATGCTTATTTTATTATTAATTCCTATTTTTACCATCGTAAATGCTAGGATTATTTCGTATATGTATTTTGGGTTATTTAGTAATTTAAATTTAAACTTTATTCTGTTTAGTCACATCTTGGATGAGTTCATTTTAATATCAAATTACATAACTAATTGATATGTTATAACTGAATTATTTATTTATGAGATGTTTGTTTTTATTATTACATTTTATTAAGCACAGTCAAAAATAGGAAATGACTTTTGTATGTATTCAGAACATTTTTAATAAAACCATTTCACCATCCAGACAAATATACTAACTATACTGATCCAGAGAACTTGTAAGAGCTACAGCTACAATTGGTCTCTCAGTTCCAAGATCGATCTGCCACCAACCTACTCCTTTTTCAAGGGAATTGTTGCAAGTGACGCATGATATTGTGAAGGTCGATGGATTGTTATCGATGGCCAGAGAGGAAAAATGATCACCCCAAGTGTTTGATTGTTGGGTCTTCAAACCATTTAAGTAAACTTCGTAACCTGAAAGGATTTTGAATTTATATTTCTTGAGTGGATTGTGCTTTTTTAGATAATTAGATTGAGTTTTTAGAATGTAAATATCCTTTAACCTCCAACGTCTGATGCATACATTCTGCTTGGAACTGAAAGTGAATGTCAGTGACTTAAATTTCAAACTTTGATCACAATCAAACTTCTAGAAACAACCTGATTGACCGCTGTAGACAAATACTTGAACCTCTGCCAAGGATAACGCATCCTGTCTGAAAGGACCACCGAGCCGAGATATTCTAAGATACCTTGCTGGAAAAGTACCGTCGATACATGGGTAAGCTCTGGTTTGGTTTGGGGGGATACTTTCAGCGGATGCGTAATCGTAACATGTCGAAGATGATCTGGTTTCCGATAACAGTTGGATGGTGAAGTTTTGCAAGTAATGAGCGTCTAAAAATGAGAATGGCAAAAGATTTTTTTGTTTTTAAATTGAAGATGCTAAAAAGAAAAATATGAAAATTATTGTGACGATTTACAATTATTATGAATTCAACCGATTTAATATTATATTTATTTCAACGCTAAAAAGAATCCATTGTTTGTAGAGCATCACAGATGTGTTTGCTGACAAAAGTGATATATCGACCGAAATATTTTTTCAGAGTAAAATCTAATCTGGATGTGTCGTCAACAACCTTAATTAAAATTATTTTTCTTGAAATATAATTTAATTTTAACAAAATCCTCTATGGTTAAAAGACATTTTTCTAAGTTAATGAAATTCTTTAAATAAGTACAAAATATTACCATAAATCGTGACTTCTTTTTAATAGAAGTATAGTTTTACAATTTTGAGTGGCTCATACACAAATCATAAAACTGTTTCATGTACTGATTGAACTCACTGTATTCTTCATAACTTGCTGTTATTCTGACCTCATGAACTCTGTAATTCCCACCAAAATCCACCTCCCACCACCCCAAGACAGACGAGTTCAAAGGTGAAGCAGCCACGGAAAAAGAGGTAAAGTTTCCGTCGATGGCTAAATCGGCCACCCTATCATTCCAAGTTTCGCTCTGACTGGCTTTTTTTCCGACCAATGACAGCTCATCTAATTGAATTTTAAATTTTTATTGAATTGTAAATACATTGTGATAATAAGAATCGATGTTAAAATGACTGATTATCATTGCCTAATTATAGTTAATTATATAAATATTAACAAAACCATTAATTAAAGGTTAACCTCATATATAATGATTCATTTAATTGCTTATTCTAAATATTACTAAAGAATTGCTTTATTCGTAATTTTACACAAAAAATCTCCAGACTGTCTAATATCTAAATATAAAGAAAAACAAAGCTATTTAGTTATCAATTGTGTGATTGTTGTGAATTGATCGTTTGATAGTTAACAGCATTTTGTGCAACCTCATTGAATGTTTTGTAAAACTTACAAGATTATTCAACTGTGCTAAACAAAAACTTACACATAAAACCGTCAATTAGAGAATTGGGTATGGAGTTACAGTCTGAAATAATATTAATTTTATTAACCGAGTTAATTTGTTTAAAACATTTTAAGCATTTTACACAAAATCGTGTCTATTTTTTCCTAATTATGTTCTGCTCGCAAATACTCATCCCAAAACACAATCAATAAAATAATCAGGAAGTCTAAACAAAATTGAAATTCTGCACTCACTATTGTTAGGTGCAACTATATTTGACGGGGGAAATCCTGACTTGACTTTAACTTCAGCCAAGGATAAAGCATCAGGTCTAAAAGGCCCACCGAGCCTAGCTATTCTGACGTATTTTGTCAAGAAGGTATCATTTTGGCACACAAAAGACCTGGTCTCCGATGGAGCGAGGCTTTCTGACGACGTGTATTCTTTGCAGAGCTGTTGTGTTCTGTTTTCATTCAACAGCCAGATGGCGAAGTTTTGCAGATATTTTGCATCTTAAAGTACAAAAATCAAATTAAATGAATTCTGAATAATGCCATTTAACGTTATTAATGGGGCGTGCAGGTTAGCCGAGTGGGTTTCCTGGGTGTTAATGGCAACAGTCGTAATGTGTCGCGTTCTAAATCCAGCCTGCACTGCCGCCAGCGCCCATGTAATGTTTGTTTAATGTTTTATTAACGTCCGTTGCATATCTAGATGATGAAGACGTCGAACCCCGGGCTGCCATCGTGAGAGGCGCAGATTTAACCGTTAGGCCATGCGGGCGCACACCAGCGCCCTTGGGAAGGAGCGCTATATAAATGGTTAAAAGACGCTATGCATATGGCATAAAACTGTATAAAAACATATAAATGAAGTTACAATTAATACGTGTGTTAAGTTTGACCAGTCTCTTTACAAAGTACGGTGCGTTGTGCTTTAAAGCAACGGTATGTGCTCTCGATGTAAATAATGGAAGTGACAGGGTCGATGAGTAGTCGAAGGAGAATAGCAGCGACACACGAGATGGATTATGCATCCAGGTGTGCACCGATCAATACCTTGCTTGTCGTTGCATTAACATATAGGAACAAAAAAGCTTTAAAAAAGCTAGAAATAATTAGAATGCCATTAGCTGTCTGTACTACCAGGTTTACTTTTACTATCAATTGCACATTCAAATGCTTAA
>JAJTWR010000005.1:222500-245000 GCA_021613335.1 Whitmania pigra
GAAGCTCTCTTGGACCTCCCTGACCACTTTGGCCCTTGTGATCATCATGGTCATGATGTCGTGATCAAGTTGGTTGGCAGTGAACCAGACGGGGCTGGAAGGCACGCAGCAAGGTTCGGGTTGGAGGTAGAAAACATCGTTCCTGTGCTTTATGTTCTCAGGGCTGTTTGGAAGAGAAGATATGTCGTGCAGTTATAGTGTTGTTAGATGCTCTAGAACTGTTTTAATTTCAACACAACAACAACATGCAATATATTATGATGATGACAATGCATAGTGACATGTATGCATGATGCATACGTAATACAAAAACATAAATATTTAAAAATTAATGAGTTACTAAATAGAAATATTTGATGTTACATTTGGTCACACCCATGTTTTACTTTGTAGGGTGTCAGAAAGAGAACATTTTTTAATAACTATCCTCAACAAATGGTATAAGAGAATCTAAATACTAAATACACATGTCAAATTGGTCATATAATACATGTGATTGATTATTCATAACCCTATACATATATGTATAATATAATAAATATAATAATATATATATATCTTATGACATTGCACTTAATATTAAATGCCTGTTGGCGTGTCAATCATTTATGTAACGTAAATGTTCAAACTTTCGCTTTTGACCACAGGCCCTGTTTGGGAAAGAACATAGTTCGAACACGTCTTAATATGATATTGCAAGTAACGCATTAAACGATCACTGTAATAATAACAATATTAGTAGTAACATTGTACATCTTAATACGATATTGCAAGTAATACATTAAAACACGATCACTGTAATAATAATAATATTAGTAACATCAGCACAAAAAAAGTCAATAATTTACAAATAACGACGGTAAGTTTAAATAAATTTAATTAGCTGAAATACAAGTAATAATGGCAAACTAACCATTTGCTTTGGTAGAACTCGAAGAATTTGACGGGACACCTGAGGGGAAACTCCAAGTTTTCGAGCTGCTCGTACGACATGGTCGGATCAACCCTGTGCTTCTTCTCAACAGCTTCGTTGAGGAAAAATAATTTAACCAGAGTCATTTTTATTTCAAGTTGTAAGAAGTTCAATGGCTTTTAGTTAAGCAAGTAACATAAACAATAATTGTTTAATTGTTTTAACTTGTCAATACCGATTAATAATTTTAAATCAAATAATTGCAGACAAACTTTCTAGACGTCATCTTAAATTATTACTCGAATTAATTATTAACTATTCAATTATTCAAACATCATCAGGTGAGGCGCATTAAAACATGCTTTGACATCTTACCAGCTTGCACGGTATTGTAGGGATTGTACTTCAGGTAAACGGTCCTCATCGGCTTTCCGTCGGATGACACGGCATTTTTCTTCCACTGCTTCATGACGTTCGAGAACGACAGAGCGAGGTGCGCGTTGATGTCCGACAGCAAAAAGTTTTTGGTGTTCAGGTAGACCAGGGTCTCGAGAAGGGTGTAGGGGTTTTTGGCCCCCAAGTAGTTTGCTTCCCAGAGATGGTCCTCAGTCACGTGGCAGAAAGTGAGCCCTTTAATGAGATTGTCGAATGGTTAGGATTATTTTGTAATTATGTAAATATTACCAATAGGTGATGAAATATTATGTATAAGTCTTATCATGGTATGTTTCGTAATTAACCTTGCAATAGTATATATTATAAATAATTGAGCACTCATAAGAAAATAGCATATCGATTAATTATTAATTCCATCTCAATATCCCAACATCAGCTTCAATAAGAGTGACTTAGTACCAATTAAGTTCAATAATTAAGTCAAATAATATGAAGCATCAAAGTGACCTTGATCATTGGTCCTGAGTTGTGAATCTAACAGTTTCGAATTGAGGGCCTCGATGAACTCGACGAACGTTTCGTCGTGGAAAACGTCGTCTGACCTTCCGTTCTCTGAGAGGTAGTATTGGATGCCTGTGTGGATTTGTTAAGTTGTTGTTTGATCGATATTTTGATTTATTGGTATTTGGATTTTTTAAGAATATATGGATGAAATGGTTAGAATAGTAAAAGTTCATCTATTAACTGGTTGTTGGTGTTAAATGGGCAATCTATTTGGCATGTCATTTTGTATTTCCAGTCATATCGCATTAAAAATCCAATTGATTTTTATTAATCAAAATTACGATTAAGTAATTACAAGTAACCTACCCAGGCAGAAGTAAAAAATGGTGTCGGGGTAGTACATCTCCCCGGTGGGCTTCGTGATCTCGTTGACAAACGATGCCAGGTAGAAGGATAGCTCAGACATGGAGCAGGCGAGAAGTTCCGTCTTGACCGGCTTGAAGGGAGGAATGCTAACACCGTCCTTCTGGCAGATCTCCTTCCAGGCCGCCTTCAGTTCGGCATTCTTCTTGATGGCCCAGTATTTGTAGGCCTTTACCCCGTAGGTGTACTTGAGCTTCATCTGGGAATCGTCCATTGCGACCTTGCGGAACGGCACCTGGGGAATGATGGTCTGCTTCTGAGTGATGACAAGCGACTGGTTCCTGATCTTCTGCATGTGGTCGAGTCGCTCGACGGGCATCTGGTCCACTTCGTCCGGTTCCTGGAGATCCTGGGACTTGTTTGCTTTCTGGACGTCGTCCAAGACATCTTGCTTCTCGTTCAGGTCCATTTTATCCGCCTCACCTGAGAATAATTTGGATTCCAAAATAATAATTGATAAATAAATGATATCATTCTAGATATAACATGTAGACAAAGTTAACAAAGTAACAGGCCTTAAAAAATATAAAGTTAACAAAAGCCTGCAATTAACACACCTGAATCAACTTGAGCTGCTTCCATAGGTTGAGACTCTTGAGGCTTATTCAAGAAATTCTGCATAAAATTAACATATTTTGTAATAAAATTATAATTGATGTTAAACAGTTCAACCAAGTAAGTATAATTATTAAATTATTATTTAACCAAATAATAGTGAATTTACAGCAACAAAAGGTAGAAACATTTCAATTCTTTTTAATTGATTTCAGGATGTTTTTAATCTATTAATATTAATACTATAATTAATTACAATTCAGCAAAAAAAACAATATCCACCTCTTCTGGGTTGTCAACTTCCATTCCACCTTCATTTTGTTCCTCTCCGTTTACGTCTTCGGATCCATCGACCGCCTTCTCTTCTGACTGTCCTTTGTCCAATTCTAATGTCCGATCAGCCGTGACATTGGCATTCTTTGCGAGTAGCTCTGAAGAATTAAAATTCTAATGAAGGAAATAATAGAATGTGCTCTGTAGCTCGTAAAATTACTTTCAGAAGGATGGACTTATTAAATTTGTATTTAACAAGCACATTTAAAATGCTAAATTTATGTTCTGTGACTTAATTAATAATAAAAATGTATGCTTTAAAATCATCATTAATGCATTATGACAATTCAAAAAAACTCGAGCAAGCTAAATGATAATAATAATAATAATAATAATAACTAAATATGACACAAACAATTGTTATTAATAATAATAATCAAACATTACAATATATTAAAAAATAAACAAACAATCACTAACAATAACCCATAATACTTTTATACCCAAAATCATTAACACCAATACACTTACCATCTACTTCTTCAACCTCAGAATTAAGTCTTTTCAAAATGTCGGCGAGTTTGGCATCATCTTTGCTGTCATGTCCGTCATCATCGGGCAGGGTATCATAAAGTTCCTGCGGGTAAATGTTGCACAATGTTGACAATATCACGTTCCAACATAATATTAGCAAAATATCATGACATTATAATATTTGCTTAAAGCTGTGAATGAGTGAAAGAAATGGGGCTCATTCGAAGCTTTCTTCAAATACTCAGAATCAATTATTACATCCTCATATTGTTATTATTAATTATTATATATTGTCTAACAAAAATAATGACATGCTAAACTAGACTGAAAACTAAATTGATGTAATCAATAAAAATCAACTAAAATCAAATAAACAAATAAATTGAATGAAATAATTCAAAACCAACCTGAAGAGCAAGAAGAGCAGTATCAATGGCACCCTTATGCATGGGTGTGACATTGGGGATCGAGATGGTCATGGGTACTGGCACAAAGCAGGGCACAGTAGGTGCGTTGAAGGCCATCGGTGTTGGCACCATCAACGGAAACTCCACAGGTATGAACAATTTCTTTTCATCTGGGTCCCCAAACTCTAAACAAAAGTGGATAAATTAAAATCTATTTCAATTCAAGTTCCAGATATTTAAAATTCTATAATAAAGATCACTTTGAAGCATATAAGAAATATAAAACCATAATGTGCAAACAAAATATCCTGCTTCAAAATATAAAAATTTTCCTTTGCACCAGATCATAAATTAAATCAAACATTTTACAAACACCTATAATAAAAAAATAATTCAAGATCATTTCCTCTGATGCTAGGCATATGGCACCTCACAAATTCACTTATTATCATTATTAATATTACTGTATCATAGTTATTATTATTATTTCCTTCCATCCACAAATAGCTAACCTGTTTGGGTCAACTTTCCAACCCTTATAGGGTTGCAGGACGTTGCCTTCGTCATCATGATGGGTTTGCACATCAACGACTTGTTCTGACGCTCCTGTTCCATCGGCCTAACAGGCTTAATAAATTATTAAGTATTGGTCAGCAATGAATTACTTAATTGTTAATGAATTGCTCAAGTCATTATTGGAATTGGTTATTAGGAATCAAATCGATTGGTTAATTAAATAATTTATTGAATAAATGAATTGATTAGTTAATAAAGAATTAATGGCTTTAAACTCATTGTAAATAATATTAACACTTATTTCTGCTTCCAACAAATATTTTGATCAAAAAATACCCTCATAGATGTGTAAATGTTTGCCTGTCTCACCTTTGGAACTCTTGGCCTACCCACTCGTGCCTTATTGGCTGAAGGTGAAATGAGCGAATAATTAATGAATCAGACTTGTAAAGCACGATCTAACACAAATTATACCAACAGCTCCTGGCGTCAAAGAACATTCCGTCATCGCTGTCAAAGTCATCGTCGTCCAAATCCTCCTCATCAAAGTCATCATCATCATCATCAAGATACTCTTCCTCTGAAAATGCAAAATTTTAAATGCCCTGATTAAGAGTAAACTCTAGGCCCAATAGTAACATACAATTTATTACTAATTAATGATAAGCATAATGATTCAAACAAATTAGGTAGCAAATAATTAAATGACAATGTTCATTTATACAAATGTACTGTGCCCTAAAAGCATGCAACTTATTGACATGAAAGATTCAACAATATGATCTAAACAAAATAATTAATCTATTCTACGCTTGGACATTTCATTTTATTTTTAATGTTCTCTATCACTATTCGTAAATAAATCATCACAATTATTACCGTATTGATTTTTAAGCTTTGTTCCGTTCATTTCTTAAATTGAAGTATGTTTCAGTTAATGAAATTCACAAACATGGGAAAGCAGTAAGTGAAGAATTTTTGTGAATTTGATTAACAGTTGCTAACAGATGCTAAGTTGATCATTTATGTAAATCAAAAATTAAAACAATTACAAATCAACATTTCTGTGACAATCTTAACAGCTACATCATCACCCATCAGCTGTTAGTCAGCAGCCAACTTATTATTAATGTAGTTGGTTCAATTATGAATAACATTTTCCCTAACCCCTCATCATCTGCGCTTTGGCAGCCTTCATCGCCATGGCTTTCATCTGCCTCCGTTTGAACTCTTCTTCCTCTTCTTTCGTTCGAGGAATCTTCCTCGGCCTACCAACAGGTCTTTTTAGAACAGGGGCTTAAACGAAACGCACAATTTAGTTATTGTGTTTCAATGTTTATTTTGTAGCGTATCGCTAATTTTAGCAATTTTAACTGTTAATCATTGGATAAATTGGATTTTAACTGTAGAGGATACATATTTTTTGTTCGAGTGCGGATGGCCAATTTGAATTCTTTCGAAAGTCTCAATGGATACAATTTGATTCGATTATAAGCAGCAAATAGCTTTCACGACTAAGTATCGGAAATAATTTAGGCAAGCATTATTAGAAAATTATCAGAATTAAATCAAATTTAGAAATTAAACCTGGTGTCGCCATCTTGTTTGCGCCAATTTATGTTTTGAGCGTAAATAAGTAAGAGATGTTTACGTTGATTCTATTATTCAACAATTAATAAAATTAAATGTCTAATTTACATAGTAAAAATATTAATATTTTAAATATTTATATAAAAAAAATTTTTAAATGTTATTTAACAAATATTTTAATTTCACGCGAACAATATGTAACATTTCTAAATACAATTTACTTCTATCAACTATTTTTACAAAAATTAATAAAGCACATCCAAAAAATCGCTCTAATTATCGTCGAATTATTAAAAATTTAAAGTATGATTAAAGTTTAATCTTCAAATCATGAACTTGACGGACATACCAACGTCTTCCACTAATGAGTCATCGATTAAGAACAGTACTTTAGATTAATAACAATTAGTATCAATTCAAATGCCTAAAAAAATAAATTTATTTTCTTAATATAATAAGACATGTTTACATGATCTATGGTTTTACATGATGCACACTAGTCGAACATATCGATGCACGGATCCGCATTCTCGTTATTATTGCTCGACTCAGTTTTCATTTTTTTGGTCAAGTTTTTAAAAAATTCTGCATCACTGATTTCTTTCTGTTCTTCATCTTCATCCACTTCATTGTGACGGCGTTTCGAACCTGATCTCAGTTTTTCCATTCCCAATTTTAACTCTTCCTTCAGAGTTTCGTAAGTTGTTCCTGGAATATTTTCTTCATCGTTACCTTTTCCAGGTGAATTGACTCCTCTCTCGAATGTGCTACCAATTTTACCGGTTTTGTATCCGTGACACTTTTTAATGAGGGAATTCATGTTTTCAAGCGACGTCGTATGTTCAAAATTGTTTGTCGTAGCATCTCTCACAAATTGCTTCATTTCCTGATATAAGTTAAGCTCCTGGTTGACAACATCTCGTCTTGCAACCAGATTTTCAATGTCCGCACCCGCTTCTTCAATTCGCTGCTGAAAATTTTCAAGAGTGTGTTTCTTTTGATTGAACAGCTTTTTCAAATCCTCGACCTTCTTTTTGACGGTCTTGCCCTTATCAGGGTCTTGAGTCGAAGTATTTTGACATTCTTCTTCGTCATCATGATCATAATTTTGTTGATCGCCGTCGTCATCCTCTTGAACTTCCACCTCATCTTCCTCATTAGCTTCTGGAATTGGAGAAGGACTTTTAAAAGATTCAACCTCTGCTTTCAGCTTTTGCCAAATAGATTGTTTCTCTTCAAGGTTTTCTTTAGGATCGTCATCATTTGAGTGTTTTATTTCTTCCTCGTCCCATTCGTCAGAATCCGAATCATCCTTGATATTTCTTCTGTATCTCTTGACTTGGTTATCGCCAGGGGAATCATTTTCAACCTGAATTTCAGGCGCCGAAGGGCATTGTTGTTCATCATCGTCGTCAACGCTTTGCCGATCTCGGGCATGAATTACTCTCGATTTGTTGTTCATCGTGTTTTGTAACTATTAAATATTGCTTCGATCAGATTCAGATATTTAATCGATTAATTTAGGCTATAGTTTAGTTTGAATTTATCGAAAATGTTTTTCCACATCGTTTGTTGACATCTAATTTTCAACGATGTTTACAAAGATTACGAATATACATTAATTAATGGAATGAAATTAGATTTTATTTAAATTTATTAAATTATTCCAAAAAATTTTATAGTAAATATAAATTTTGATTTATTAAAATATTATATTTATTTTTAGTCAAATTAGTTTTTAAACATTCCTTTGAGCTTACATGTACTAGAGCAGGTAACTGCGCATCTTGCGCTTATGTTATTAGAACAAGCAGAGGAAAAATGAAAACTTTAAAGAGAGTTTATGGTGTGATATTTACATAGGTAAATTCAAACTTTTTTTAGGGGTTTGCTACAGGCCACCAAATTTTAAAGAGGATACTGGACTAAATGAGATATTATACAAAGCCAGTAAGGAATTTATGCTAGTAATGGGTGACTTTAACTACCATATTAACTGGAACACTTTAGAAGGAGAAAGACCTGAGGATATAAACTTTATAAATGTAACAAATGATAACTTCTTATTCCAGCACATCACTGATCCCACAAGAGGTAAAAACACATTAGATTTGATATTAACAACAGATGAGAACTTAGTGGAAGGCCTAACAGTTGGTGAACACTTTGGAACAAGTGATCATCAAGTTGTCAGATGGAACATTTATTTAGACAACGAGGATTTAAAAAAAGAGAACCTAGATTCTAAAAACTTTTTTAAGGCTGACTATGATAAAATACGGAATGAGTTAGAGAAAACAAACCTAGCTAAAAAAATAGAATCTGCTAATGTAGAAGAAGCTTGGGCAATAATCAAGAAAGAGCTAAATCTAGTTGTAGATAAATATATCCCAAGCAGAGGCAGAACTCAGAAAAGACAGCCATGGCTTACGAAGGAGGTCATCAAATGCAAAAGAGCTAAGTATAAAGCATGGAAGAAATTACGAGAAATGACAAAAATAAATTCTGGAGAGGAAGAGGAAAGAGAGCTTAAGGATTTAAAACAAAAATATCAGAAACAAAGGAATGCATCAAACAGAATTAATAAAAAAGCATTACTAGAATATGAGAACAAATTAGCAAAGAATGTTAAAAGCGATAGCAAGAGCTTTTTCAGATACGTTAGATGTAAACAAAAAGTAAGGGACAAAATTGGACCATTACAAAATAGTGAGGGGCAAACAGTTGATTCAGTAGAGGAAACAGCCAATATATTAAATAGCTACTTCAGTTCAGTTTTTACTAAAGAAACAATAGGGAATATACCAGATCTGCCAAGGAGAATCCAACAGATTGAGATAAAGTTAGATACAGTAAACTTCTCAAAAACAGGGGTAATTAAGCAACTGGAAAATTTGAAAGTAGACAAGAGCCCTGGAATAGACAACCTACATCCTAAACTACTATATGAGACAAGAACAGCTATAGGAGAAGCATTGGCAATCTTATTTGTCAAATCGTTTGATTCAGGAACAATACCAAGAGATTGGAAAGATGCAATAGTAGTTCCTCTATTCAAAAAGGGAAGTAGGGGTTTGCCATCCAACTACAGGCCAGTAAGCTTAACTTCTATAGTTTGCAAGGTAATGGAAAGAATGATCAAAGAGGCTGTATCAACTTTTTTTGGAAGAAACGATGTGATTGGAAAGAGCCAACATGGTTTTACTAAGAACAGATCGTGTCTTACCAACCTACTTGAGTTTTTTGAAGAAATTTATGAGTGGGTTGATCATGACAAGGCTGTAGATGTAGTGTACCTAGACTTCGCAAATCATTTGACAAGGTGCCCCATCAAAGGCTTCAAAAAAAGCTCGGTGCATGTGGGATTGAAGGCAAACTATTACATTGGTTTACAAACTGGTTGACAGATAGGAGACAGAAGGTAGGCATAGGAGGAATTTATTCAGAGTGGCAACCAGTACTTAGCGGCGTCCCATAAGGATCGGTGCTTGGACCTGTACTGTTCTGCATATATATAAATGATCTGGATGATGGCATAAGATCTAAGTTATCTAAGTTTGCTGACGACACTAAAGTAGCAAGAAGTGTCAGCAAGCAAGAAGATGTAGATACACTTCAGGAAGATCTTAACAAGTTATTCAAATGGGCAGAAGATTGGCAGATGCTTTTCAACGTAAGCAAATGCTCCATTATGCATATGGGATGCAAAAACACGAAAGTCGAATATGCATTTGGAGGAAGCATTCTGAAGCAGTCAAATCAGGAAAGAGATCTGGGGGTAATAATGCAGAACAATGGAAAAGCATCTCTACAGTGCATGGAAGTTGCTAAAAAAGCAAACAGAGTACTTGGAATGATAAAAAGAACAGTAGTAAGCAGGAACAAGGATGTAATACTGAGATTGTATAAGGCATTAGTAAGGCCACACCTTGAGTACTGTGTGCAAGTATGGAACCCTCATTTGAGGAAGGATGTAGAGATGTTGGAAAGAGTACAAAGAAGGGCAACCAGGATGATAGATGGTTTTGGAAAGCTTAGTTACGAGGAAAGATTAAATAGATGTAAATTAACGACTCTGGAAAAGAGAAGAAATAGAGGGGACCTCATCGAGGCATTCAAAATTTTATCGGGAAGGGAAGGCCTTTTGCCTGAACAGTTTTTCGAAGCCACAAAAAGTGTTTCTACTAGAGGGCAAGATTGTAAATTATACAGGAAGGCTTCGGGAAACTTGAAAAACAATTATTTCAGTTCAAGGGTGGTTTCCTTATGGAATAAACTAGATAAGGAAACCATCCATGCTGACACAATAGATAAATTCAAAATTTATTTAAGTAAATTCGGATATTAGGACTAAAAAGAGTGGTTATTACACAGATCCAGGTCTTCTTAACCACTATAAATAATTGTTATGTTATGTTATGTTAAGACACGTGCTAGTGAAATCAGCTCCGCATGGACTGTTGTGGAAGAGACATGTGGAGCAGATTTGTTCCAGGAACGGAGTAGACCAAGATAATGATCCGGGCGATTATCATTTGAATCAGGTCATCGGACAAAATCAACCTTTCTATTACCAAGAAACCAAGGCAGAGAGTGAGATTTGCAGAGCCTTAAAATTTCCAGACCACGGTCGAAGAACGGACTCTTCCGAAAAGGTCAGAACGCCTCAGGCAAAAGTCCAACCGGGGACGTTAACTCGGAGGAGAGGTGTTGTGTCCGCATGAATATTGTGGACTACTTTTAGTTGCACTTGACCTACAATTTGTTTATGTTTCGAGTTTTATTTTCGCAAAATTATAAAAACTTTCAGATATATGTTTTTGATGACTTACTATCCACAAATGTCTGTATTTGCGATTAATATTTCAAGCTTAAACTATATAATTGTATAAAAAACTAGAAACAAATTATTGACACATTCCAAATATATTAAATTTTGAAAAAAATATTTGAAAGAAACACAAAAACTTCAAGTCATTAGCAGTTTTATTATAACAAAATCATGACATATTGCAAATTTATGTTTTTGATGAGTTTCAGGGCTATCTTTATTTCTCAACTTCGCCATTGCCTTCATCACTGCCACCTGTCGTGCCATTGTTACGATAAAGATGTTTTAGAAACTGGAATTATTACTCTGGCTTTCATAAGTTTCTCAAAAAACAATCGTCACCTCTGCAAGTCAAGCAGCATCTCGTCTTGAGACTCTCGTCCTCGTCGCAAGCGCTCTCGAACTCAGGGCACCAATCTTCCTCTCCGTACTTGCAGTCTGTTAATGTTAATGGAAAATTAATTAAATGATAAATATCACGGGAACAATGTTTGCGATTTACCCTCAGGATTCTTTTCAGCCACGGCTCGACATTTTTGACAGCATTCTTTTTCAATATAGCTTTCGTAGCAGTCGATATCCAAATATCCTGCACAATATTCTTGATCCGTGCATTCTTCTATTCGTTAAAATGATTTTAGATCAATTATGCATTCATTTGTTGTTATTTCCAGAAATATTACCTTCAGCAAATGCAACTGTCAGGAAAAGAAGACAGATGACTGAAAGATACTTCATCTTTATTGAAAGTGTTTCGAATGGCAAAAATAATCACTGATTCTGAATGTTGAGTAAAATGGATGTTATTATATACCCTAAGACTGCTGCGTGGAGACTTAAAAAGTTTTTAAATTATGCAAAAGTGAGTGGTTTTTTGTTGCAATGTACACGCCAAACAAACAGAAGTTGCATTATATTTAAAATTATTAATCGGGATTAATAATGTAAGAATACTAAGTAATATTGAGTAATACACATGGTTATTAAGAGTTAATAATAAAGTGTCTTAAAATGATTCTTTTATGATTCGCTGAACGATAGGAGCCAAGAGAGTTGCACTGTCGAACAAGCTGTTGTGGGTTTGAAGGCAATCGGAGAGGCACCATTGCAGGGAAGGTTTAAGGTGTGGTTGTTCCAGTTTGTGCTTCTCCCAAGGCTGTTGTGGCCATTGACGATCTATGAGATCGGTTTGCCAACAGTCGAAGGATTAGAGAGGAAAGTTAGCAGATACATCAGATCGTGGCTTGGGCTACATCCAGGGATGTCATCTGTTGCCCTCTACAGTAAGAGCTCGAAATTACGGTTACCTCTTCGTTCCCTGGTGGAAGAGTATGAGGTCTCTAAAATAAGGACGCAGTGGACGTTGAATAACTCTGCGGACATCAGGATCCGCTAAGTTAGACCACTGTTAAGAACTAAAAGGAAGTTCTCAGCACAAGATGAAATCGATAAGTCAGTTGCGGACAAGTCCCTTGTTGCAAACAATTGTCTTTCCCCTTTTGAATTCTGTTCCTATAAAATATTAAATTAATAAACAAAATAAATTATAATTAATATACTGAATTAAAAGCTTAAGATTAAAATTTGTTAACCCTGCAGTCCATAGAGCCACTCTTAAAGTTCTCCGTGGGCTTAAGTCCAAGTATTCGAATGACTCTCAAAGACTGTTGATAATTTGATTAAAGATTTTTCAAACTTGATTTTAGAAATATAACCTCGTAAAGGATGTTGCATCCGACGGCGCTATCAACGCGCCAAGAATCGAGGTGGGCTCTGGATAAGAGAACCTTAAAATGTCATAAAATTTTATCGAATGGTTTTATCATGAAGAAATGAAATTGCAAATGACTTCTTTGAAGTCGGAGCCTGGGATATCAATGATTAGGTTTCTTGAAGATTTGTCAGGTCCAATTTCAGTTTGGATGTCGAGATCGATGGTGGCATTCGGTTCTGCCTGTTAATAATTATATTTAATTGTTGCAGTCTAATTTTGTCATTGTTATTGTGTTTATTTCTGATATTAGAATATTTGTTACTTTCTGTAGTGGGCCACTCCTTCGTTTGTTTCGTGCATAAAGATTTTTATCTGCTCAACATTTTCTGGCAAAATGTTAATTTTTTTTTAAATTTTAATCTAAATTCATGATAATACATTATATTTGCATATAACCAACTCTCAGCTTTGTCCAACCACCCCTTTTGTGCAGCAGTTTTCTTTACCAATAAAATAAGGTTGGTCAAGATTTAAACTGATCAATCACACTTACCTGTAATTCCTTCGTGTTGCCCGCATGCTGCGGCAATGCACGGAGATGATGTCTGATATGCGAACAGACGCATTATAAAGAAAACCTTCATTTTGCTACGTTTCCAATTCTCAAAGGAAACTACGAGGATGATGTGAGGTGTGTTTCGTCTCCGGCCTTTACGGAAGATTTCAAATCCATTATCGCTTATTATATTGATATCAGTAAACCAAACTTGTATTACTAATAAACTTAGTCTGTGAGCTCAATTTCATTTTTGATTAATAAAACCTATATATTGGTCCTAGTATATGTGATGTATCAATGAATGTTCACTGTTTTGTTCAGTAGCTTTGGCATAGGGAACAACACATCAGTGGGCGGATATAAGAGGGTGCACAATGGGCTTATGACTTTTAAATGTTTTTGTAAAATTTTCATAACCCCATTTGTTAATGAACTGTGGACCCAAGATATGGAATGCTCTTCTCTCCCGGATTCAATTGTTACAATGAATAGATCCTTGTTAAATTACGACTGAAAACTTATTTATTTATCTCATACAAAAGATGTGATGCGATTATATACAATTTTTTATGCGGCTAGAAACTAATTATTGATGTACGATCCGAATTGAGAAGATTTATTGAATAAAATTTATCAACCAAACAGTTAAACTTTAATTCCTTTGAGTTTTATTTTCGTTTCAGGACTATCTTTATTTCTCAACTTCGCCATTGCCTTCATCACTGCCACCTGTCGTGCCATTGTTACGATAAAGATGTTTGAGAAACTGGAATTATTACTCTGGCTTTCATAAGTTTCTCAAAAAACAATCGTCACCTCTGCAAGTCAAGCAGCATCTCGTCTTGAGACTCTCGTCCTCGTCGCAAGCGCTCTCGAACTCAGGGCACCAATCTTCCTCTCCGTACTTGCAGTCTGTTAATGTTAATGGAAAATTAATTAAATGATAAATATCACGGGAAGAATGTTTGCGATTTACCCTCAGGATTCTTTTCAGCCACGGCTCGACATTTTTGACAGCATTCTTTTTCAATATAGCTTTCGTAGCAGTCGATATCCACATATCCTGCACAATATTCTTGATCCGTGCATTCTTCTATTCGTTAAAATGATTTTAGATCAGTTATGTATTCATTTGTTGTTATTTCCAGAAATATTACCTTCAGCAAATGCAACTGCCAGGAAAAGAAGACAGATAACTGAAAGATACTTCATCTTTGTTTTGTCTCAATTGACACAATAAACCAATGATGCTAAATTGCGATTAAATTGGCTGTTATTATATACCCCATGATTGCCGCGTGGGTAATGAGGAAATATTTAAGTTTGGATAAATTGCGTGGATCAATAAAAAGATTTTAAAATGAGTTAAGTGAAATTAAATCTAAATTGATTGGTTTTGTCCACACAAAATAAATAGAAGCTTTTTATCTAGAAATAATAATCGATATTGCCAGCACAGCGGTTGCAATATTTGCCTCCCCCCTTCTCCGTTGGCCATTAAGCATCAAATTTCCGAAAGGCCCACAAATATTTAGTTTCACGAAACTATAATCAAAGATCTAATTTTAGTCCTTCATCTTCATTACCCTATCATTTACAAAATGTCTTTATTCACTTATCATACCTTAATCACATCCAATCCACTTACCTCTATCATCTCATTCACCAACACCAAATCCCCGATAACATCCGCTCATCTTCTACAATTCATCTTCAACAACCAGTACATAAATCATCCATCGTCAACCGAGGCTTCTCCCATGCCTCGCCCGCCATCTGGAACAAACTGCCTCTCATCATCCAGTCACAGCCTACGCTCGAGCTCTTGAAGCGTCAGCTGAAGACCTACCTCTTCAAAATATCCCTTTAGTAACCATGGCGCCATACCAATGAACTATTATTATTATTATTATTATTATTATTATTATTAAATGCGTTTTTGTGTATGAGATCATGAATTGCTGAAATCTGCAAGATATTTCTCCATTCTGTGGCACACAGCTCGTTTCCTGTCTCAACTCAGCATCAAACCCCATCGCTGCAACAGTTGATGCTTCATTATCTATTTATTTCTTTATGAGGATTCGCTCCATGCTTATTCCTATTTCAGAGCAGAGTATTTTTTGGATTCGCCCAATGCAATGGCTGCAACTGCTAATTTAGAAGGCAGTCTTTTGCCTGTGTGAACTTTGTCGCAGATCAATGCCTTTTGTATGAAATTACTTTTGGAAATCATGATTTTTGGGTGATGAAATTTCCAAAGACTCCAAAAAATGGAAACGATGGTACATTGTTCAGAATTAAAGAGGCATCTGTTCTTGTGGTTGCAGTTTCTCCTTCTTTCGTGAACTACTCCTGGACTGACGACTTCTTATGATTTTTTCACAACAGCACATTTACAGCGTCTGCTCAACTACTCCATCTACTATCCACAACCCATTTAATATATTTATACGAGTCACCTGAATCAAGACAGCCCAGTGATGCGTAAATGCAGAAAAGAACGAGAAAAGCCGGTTCAACGTGGCAAACATTCTAACAGAGTGAACCGCCACACATTATGGATGTACACAAGCGCCGCTTTAGTGAATTTTAATAACTTAATTGAAGTTAGGGCTTAAAATCATGGTAATGGTAGTGATGGAGATGGTGGTGGTTATGGTGCTGTTGTTGATGATGATTACGTCATCACTACCAATATAATAATTATCAATCTCAATTTAAATAAAACTCCATGCTAAACACTTTCATCTACTATTCAATTTTTAAAGCTGTTGTTTATTAATAAATTATTAATATTAAAAAATTTAGAGTTAGCTTTTGAATCACCCTGTTTTTATTGGTGATGTGGAAAAACTTGTTTTGCTTGCAGAATTGATAGATTAGATAACTAGCCGAAAATAAGTTTAATAAAAAGGAAAAGATCACTTTTCATAATTTTATTTCGTATTAATCTTCATCAACTTCATTTTCTTGGTCAAGTTTTTATAAAAGTCGGCATCATTGCTGTCTTTCGCTTTTTCATGAAGCTCTTCACCTTCTTCCACTTCGTCGTGACGTCGTTTGCAACTTGATCTCAATTTGTTCATTACCATTTTTAATGCTTCCTTCAGAGCTTTATGGGTTGTTTCTGGAATTCCAGTAGGCGAAAAGCATGGTTGTTTGTTATTATTGCTTGAGTCAAATTTCATTTTTTTGGCCAAGTTTTCATAAAAGCAGTCATCGTTGCTCTCTTTCTCATCTTCGTCCATTTTATCGCGACAGCGTTTGGAACTTAATCTCAATTTTTTCACTCTGAATTTTAATTCTTTCTTTAGAGTTTCGTGATTTGTTTTTGGAGTATTTCTTGCCTTTTCTTCAATTTTTTTTGTCCTAGCACCTTTCATAATTCGCTTCACTTTCTGATATAAGTGCCACTCCAGATTGACAACATCTCGACTTGCAGCCAGATTTTCAATGTTTACACCCGCTTCTGCAGTTTGCTGCAGAAGACTTTCAAGAATGTATTTCTTTTGGCTGAATAGCTTTTTCAAATCCTCGACACTCCCTTTGACGGTCTTGCCCTTGACTGGGTCTTGAACCGAAGTACTATGACAGACTTCTTCGTCATCAGAGCTTTGTGGGTCGATAACTTCATCGTCATACCCTTCGTCTTCCATCTCATCATCATCATCCTCCCCCTCCTTCTCAAAAACTTCTGAAGGACTTTTCAAGGATTCAATATGTGCAGCCAGCTTTTGCCAAATAGTTAGTTTCTCTTCAACGTTTTCTTTACAATCGTCATCCTCAGATTCTTTTAGTTCTTGTTCGTTCCATTCGTCAAAATCCGAGTCATCCTTGACAGTTGTCACATAACTTTTGACTTTGCTGTTGACAGTTACAGCTTGAAATCCAGTCGCCGAAGAGCATTGTTGCTCATCATCATCGTCGTCGTCGTCGGAAACACTCTTTCTAACACGATACACTTGGCGTTTATCTTTCATCGTGTTTCAATGAATTCAGGTTTATTTTATTTTATTATCTATTTTGGTTAAAGTTCATTGCCTAACTAAGATGCTTTAGACCTAATTAATTCAGGCTATATATATTTGTTTATATACATCGCTTATTGACACCTAATTTTCGACGATTTTATCAAAAGATTACGAATATTAAGCTATGCAATGTAATTAGATTTTATTTAAATTCATTAATCAATTCTACAAATTTTATTAAATGCAAAATATTTATCAATTACAAAAATTAGTTTTATTTTTATTCAAAGTATTTTTAATGCGTGCCGGTATTTTTGTTTCAGTCATTTTTTTAATCGATAAAATCATTTGGAGTACTGCTATGTCAAAAAAGTATGTCAAATACAAATAAAAGAGCAACAAAATCAAGGCACTGAAATTAAACCACAAAATTATTTTGTTAACACACTTTTTTTTTTTAATTCAATTGTTGAACCTCACTTTCAAGAGTCCCGATACAACTTTAACCAACAGAATGGCTTCAAAGCATATCGAGATCAACAATAAAAAACAAATTGAAATTTCCACGTAGAAGTCACCAAAATTCAAGTGCCACCGTAAGTCTGGTTATGAAGATTCGGAACTAAGACCTTGCCAGTCATGTAGTCATAGCTTAGGCCCTTGTCGTTGAACACTGCCACTTCATTCGGCCTCACGTGGCCAGTCTCGGATTTGTCAGAGTTTGGAAGACCGCGGTAGTTGCTGCAAACGCTAATGGAGGAAACACTGGCAGTACTTCCAAAGTCGCTGTGACCATTGGACATTCCTTTATTCCAAGCGCCCTCCATTCTCCACACTGAAAAGGCGTAGCTGAGTTTGTCGTGTGAAATGTAGCCGTTGCCATCGTTGGAGTCAAGAACGAATTTTATGTCGCTTCCGTCGCTATTCAATACCTGGAATTGATTAGTGGGTTGTGAGTGTTTTGAACGTTGCTGATTATCAATATGCATTGTGAAATTGATTTTTTATTTGTTCATGTTTGGTGTTTGTGATCTATTTATTGCAAAAACATGGAAATGTTGATGACAAGATTCAGGTGCAGGTCATGATTCGAACAGGACATATTATTACTGTTGACAAATATTATTAATATAATTAACCATAATTCTATCTTTAAAACTATACATTCTTTCAATTTATTATTGGGTATCCTAATGTCATCTTCAGTAAATGGTGCCAAATGAATCATTTGAAATGATGTCAAATTAATTCGATGCATTTAATCAATAATAGCAATAATCATCCAATATTATTTGATCGTTGTTTTAATAAAATAAATATTATCGAATGTCATTTGTAGCAGAGATGTGCCATTATTATCGCATTAAAGAAAACAAATTTTTAATATTAAAATATAATTATAATATAATTAATAGCTTACTTTCAAATTTGTGGATTGAAAACATAATTTTTAGCTTTGTTGGTTTCGTTAAGCTAAACATCTCGTTTAAACGCAATATGTCATCGTTTGCTTTGATGTTACCGCGAAATTATTACTAGTTAAGTGTGAAATAAATTATGAATTATAATATTTTAATTATTCAAAAATTCCATGTCATATTAGAAATATTATTATTAAGTTGTTGCTTGAAAATAATTATGATTTTAATAATTGAATTAAATTAATTAAGAATTATAAAGTTAATTAATAATTTAATTGTTATTAACACTACTTAACAATTAAATAATAAAAATTAAGTAAAAACAAATAAGTTATTAATATAAGACTACCATGTTTCAGTGATTAACAATTATGTTATTAAATAGCAATTGATAATTAGCTAATATGTTAATCAACATAACCTAATAATAAATCCCTCGACATGAACGCTTAAAGAATCAAGCAGAGTTTGAAACATTGCAATATTTTTTCGGGGCCTAATGATTCCATGAAGCCACGCACAGCGGGACCCCGACAAATAGCGTCTTTGAAGTTTCTGGCAAATCACGTGTTTCCAATTAGCAGGCTTATTTATATCGAGTACCGTGTAGTAGAACATCCCGTAATTGACCTGTCTTCGTATTTCTGAACGCTTGTTAAAATATACCTTGCCGGCCTATCCCAAGCTTCAGAAGAGTTGAATTCCTTGCAGAACAAAGGTCGAACTGGAATTAAGCTCAGTGCGAAGGCATAAATACGAGGAAATACTTCAACGATATATTTCCAGCATTTCCACATTCGACATTACATGCTTGTCTTATATTTTATTTCCGAAGATTTTGTTGTGGGTTTCAGTTTCAGTATTCACAGTTTTTTTTTTAAACTGCTGTCCATAATGGCACAGGAACATTTTATGTTGGAAAGAATTGATCTTTATTGATATCAAATATGTCTTTCTTGAGGAGTTTTTTTTTATTACCATTACGAAAATTTTACCTAAAAACAAATGATTTTATTTTTAATATGAGGCAAATGTATTTTGCGAATAGTAGCTGTTATTATAAAGTTATCATTGAAAATATTACTACTAATTACAGTTAGTACTCCCTATCCAGGAATATTAAAGTGTTTATTATAAAAGCCTTAAACATGTTGCTTCAAAGTGTTTATTCAACATTTTCTTTAGATATGGTATCATTCCAATCAAGAAAGTAATGCATTAATATTAAAAATTATCTTTTACCTGGCATTAACTAATACATTTTGCATTTTTGTATTTGTTCTTTGTTTTTTTTTTTTGAGAAAATGAAATGTAAGGATAAAAGTATAAAAATTATGAATTTCACTGAATTAATGAAATATTGAATTATAGATTTAAAATTTGAAGTCATTCATATTTAATTATTCACTTTTAAGTTGTTCTTTGGATCTTAATTATTTGACATTTTTTGTGCTGAGGCATAAGGTTGATAACTAGTCACTTGGAATGAAAATCAGTCAAACGGAAACAATTGTTTAAAAACAATTAATCATTTTGTCTCACGTGTTTGATAATGATTTTCGATGATATTAATTCATGCATCAATACCATGAATTTGATGATTAGAGTAACAGAGAATGATTGCGTAAGGCATTGCTTGATCTGTTTACTCAAGATGAATGTGCTGATGATGAATAACATTGAAGATCTAATAAGATAATAATAAAAATCATAGAAAAGATTGAAGATTTAATAAGATTTAATAAGATAATAATAAGAATCATCTCTTACATGGTGGACACAGGTAAAAGCTACGGTCAAATTGTAGAGTGTTCTTTCTTTTAGTCCCCAATTCGATCAAAAGCAATCATTAACTTTTCAACAACCACTCAATTCTTCTCATAGAATTGAGATTATTTATATTATATTATTTATGTTACTTATAATTATATGTTATTTATATTATGTTAATATTATATTTTTGTAAATTATTCAAATCGACATACCAACCCCGCCACCCAAGGCCTACCTGAAACAAGAAGTCGATATATCGCGCCGCCAGTTTCAGCGTCTGGATCTTGCTGAGCTTATCAGAAGGAAGTGTGGGTATGATTTGTCTGAGATGTGCAAATGCCTCGTTCAGTGACTGAGTTCTTTGCCTCTCTCTGACGTTTGCAAGTATTCGTTGAGTTTGTAGCTCGTCGTAATTGGACGTTTGTTGTTGTTGCTGATGATGTTGTTGTTGTTGTTGTTGTTGTTGGGGAGGTGTGACCGATGATGATGACGATGACGATGTTGGCTTCGTCGTTGCCGAAGTCCCAAGGTTGTCCGTAGATGAAGACGACGACGACGACGATGACAAGGAAGACTAAGATTAGGTTGAAATTTTGGTGTTGTAAAGATTCACAATAATTTTTGTTTACAAATCTAAATTTAAATTGATCTGCATTTGTTATTGATTTACTGTTAAAAATTAAAAAAAAACTGCTAATTGTTGCAAATAATTTTAAATGTCCTAATTTAAAAAATAAAAACTTCAAACTTTTTTCCTAGGCATTCTCTTCTGTTGAGGCGTCAAACTGAACTGCGTTTTATTTTGGTTCCAAAAATTCGATTTCTGCTGACCATTCGAGGATTCGGCCTCAACTTCTTGATTTTTCAAGGACGATCCGCTGCAGCCGAAAGAACTCATATACTCCTGATAATCTTTGTACGCTCCCCATGAAGGAGGTGGCCTACTTTGCGAGCCAATCGGAGTATCCCTCGTCGTGCCAATGGGGCAACCATCGTGAGCCCTCAGCGGAGGCAGTTGCCAGGCAAGATAGGGACCGGACGGATGGAAGGATCGAGCGAAGAAATCCGGATTGGAGGGTTGAAACTGAGCTGGAAAATATGGATTGGAGTAGAGAGTGGCAGGAGAGTTGACCTTGTTTTCGGCGAAATAGGAAGAATGGAAATACTTGGAAAGGTGGAGCGAAGAAGGAGGAGAAGAGAAGATCCTGCCGTGGAGTTTCTCGTTGGAAAAATCCCTGGAACAGTTTTTGACCGCATCCTGGACGTTGTCGTTTGACTCCATCGTTAGAGAGCCTTATCGATAGTTGGATTGTTTTTCAAAATCAAGTCCAAGTCAAGACCAAGTAAAACTGTTTCCAATATCGAACAAGACTAAAACTTAACAGCCAGGACATTAACACTTTCAAGCGCAGCCCTTTCAATAGACGTGTAACAAAGTTTGTGGTTCAATCGACATCTGATTTTGCAATACATCCATAAGCAAGTGCACCATAAACTGATTTTCTCAAATGCCGGAATAGAACGGCTGAGTTGCAGATGCAACAGCGCATCAATCCATCCATTGAAGCGTGCTTTTACGTTCCAGTGCATTTTCTGCAACCAATAACCTGCCTGCCGATGCTCTAGGCTCGTCTCCATCGCTCATTGGGTTTATCTGGAGTTGTGATTAAGATGTGTATGGAAATAAAAATATAAAATGCGAGTGTTAATTTGGTTGGTTAAGATGATTTGAAAAGTTGCTACTGAGATTAACTGGGCAGTTTTTTTAATAGGGATAGCAAGTATTTAAGTAATCATAACTTTGAAGATTTAAATTATGATCCAATATTGTTGTTATGAATGCTAATGTAATGACACTGACAAATTTTATTTATCATGATTTGTGTATGATGATAAAATCATAAATTAAAAGTTTATTGTTATTTAAAATGAGGATTTATGATGAAAATGTTGAGTGTCAAACTCCTCCTCGAAAAGATTCGTTCATCCATCCATCCATCCGTCCGTCCATCCGTCCATCATTCATCCGTCCGAACGTTCATGCATCCATGCATTCATCCGCGTACCCATCCACTCATTCCATCTCTTAGGAAAACATGTGCTAGCAATAAGAGTCA
>JAJTWR010000005.1:250000-305000 GCA_021613335.1 Whitmania pigra
ATTGTTTTTTGAGAAACTTATGAAAGCCAGAGTAATAATTCCAGTTTCTAAAACATCTTTAGCGTAACAATGGCACGACAGGTGGCAGTGATGAAGGCAATGGCGAAGTTGAGAAATAAAGATTGTCCTGAAACTTGTCAAAAACATAAATTTGCAATATGTCATGATTTTGTTATAATAAAACTGCTAATGATTTGAAGTTTTTGTGTTTCTTTCAACTATTTTTTTTCAAAATTTAATATATTTGGAATGATCTCTTGTTTCTAGTTTTGTAAACAAATAAATAGTTTAAGCTTGAAAATATAAATCGCAAATACAGACATTTGTGGATAGTAAGGGAACTTTCAATTTTGTTAGATCATTGACGTTATCCGGGGATTCTCAGAGCAAGGAGCTAAAAAACTATTTATTCAGTTCTTTTTAATTAATGAATAAGGAATTTAACAACCAATATGTGATTTAAATTTGATACACCTAAGACGAATAATTTTTATGGTAAAAAAAAGTTGCTTACGATTTATAATGCATTTGTATTTAATCTGACAATAAACCTTTACTTCACTTTCTGTTTTACTTCATTTCGTATTCAAATATATGAAATTTTACTATTTGTTGTAAAGTTTCACTGGTAGCCAATGCTCTAAATTCTTGTGGTTGATTTAACATTATGCCTTCCGAAGATGACTGGTTAAACTTAGTCGTTCTTAGCTTTTAATAAAATCACTGCATGGATGATTAAGACAAGTTAAAAGACAAAATCGGATAGAGCACCATAGAATAATCCTGATTGTAAGAAGGGCCGAACTGAAGGGCTCCTTAGGCAGAGTAGCCACCCTGAGGTTTGTAAATTTGGTGATAGAAAAGCAAAAAAAAATGATTTGACTGTAAAAATGTGATATGTAAAACGTGAGCAGTCCTGGACCAAATTAAGTTGAATTCCAGCGCATTTGTTAATTTCAATTCAAATCTAAATACATTTATTTAATACAAATATTGAAGATGTCTTTATTTCCCCTACATCTCTTTGGAAAAACAAAAAAAAAACAAAGTTTATTTTCATTTCATTTTCTATTTTAATACAATGAATGTATAAAAGGGAAATTTAGGGGAAGTTTCTACAAAAGATATGCGTGCAGGTTAGCCGAATGGGTTACGTGCCTGCATACGGCGGTAATGGCATCAGTCGTAATGTGTCGTGTTCGAAACCCAGCCTGCACTGTAATAAGCGCCCTTGGGAAGGAGCGCTATATAAATAGTTACGAGAAGCGCCTCTGACGCTTTATTTGTTTATTTATTTGATTAAAGTCCGTTGCTTAACTAGGATGATTTGGACTCGCCTCTGACGCTATGCATATGGCGCTATATAAATGAAGTTACAATTACAATTACAATTAGATATAAAAGCTTTAAAAGTGACAAAAAATCTTGCTAGCAATGGATTGAGTAATGAGTTCCTAACTTTTGTTTGAGTAATTCTTATCAATAATATCACTCTAAATACCACGGAAAGATGTGGTTAATCCCGATTAATAATTCTAAATATAATGCAACTTCTGTTTGTTTGGCGTGGACATTGCAACAAAAAACCACTCACTTTTGCATAATTTAAAAACTTATTAAGTCTCCACGCAGCAGTTTTAGGGTATATAATAAAATCCATTTTACTTAACATTCAGAATCAGTGATTAACTTGGCTATTCGAAACACTTTCAATAAACATGAAGTATCTTTCAGTCATCTGTCTTCTTTTCCTGGCAGTTGCATTTGCTGAAGGTAATATTTCTGGAAATAACAACAAATGAATACATAACTGATCTAAAATCATTTTAACGAATAGAAGAATGCACGGATCCAGAATATTGTGCAGGATATTTGGATATCGACTGCTACGAAAGCTCTATTGAAAAAGAATGCTGTCAAAAATGTCGAGCCGTGGCTGAAAAGAATCCTGAGGGTAAATCGCAAACATTCTTCCTGTGATATTTATTATTTAATTAATTTTCCATTAACATTAACAGACTGCAAGTACGGAGAGGAAGATTGGTGCCCTGAGTTCGAGAGCGCTTGCGACGAGGACGAGAGTCTCAAGACGAGGTGTTGCTTGACTTGCAGAGGTGACGATTGTTTTTTGAGAAACTTATGAAAGCCAGAGTAATAATTCCAGTTTCTAAAACATCTTTAGCGTAACAATGGCACGACAGGTGGCAGTGATGAAGGCAATGGCGAAGTTGAGAAATAAAGATAGTCCTGAAACGAAAATAAAACTCAAAGGAATTAAAGTTTAACTGTTTGGTTGATAAATTTTATTCAATAAATCTTCTCAATTCGGAATGCTATCGTACATCAATAATTAGCTTCTAGTCGCATAAAAAATTGTATATAATCGCATCACATCTTCTTTTGTATGAGATAAATAAATAAGTTTTCAGTCGTAATTTAACAAGGATCTATTCATTGTAACAATTGAATCCGGGAGGGAAGAGCATTCCATATCTTGGGTCCACAGTTCATTAACAAATGGGGTTATGAAAATTTTACAAAAACATTTAAAAGTCATAAGCCCATTGTGCACCCTCTTAAATCCGCCCACTGATGTGTTGTTCCCTATGCCAAAGCTACTGAACAAAACAGTGAACATTCATTGATACATCACATATACTAGGACCAATATATAGGTTTTATTAATCAAAAATGAAATTGAGCTCACAGTATTAGTAATACAAGTTTGGTTTACTGATATCAATATAATTAGCGATAATGGATTTGAAATCTTCCGTAAAGGCCGGAGACGAAAAAATGAAGGTTTTCTTTATAATGCGTCTGTTCGCATATCAGACATCATCTCCGTGCATTGCCGCAGCATGCGGGCAACACGAAGGAGTTACAGGTAAGTGTGATTGATCAGTTTAAATCTTGACCAACCTTATTTTATTGGTAAAGAAAACAACAGATGACATCCCTGGATGTAGCCCAAGCCACGATCTGATGTATCTGCTAACTTTCCTCTCTAATCCTTCGACTGTTGGCAAATCGATCTCATAGATCGTCAATGGCCACAACAGCCTTGGGGGAAGCACAAACTGGAACAACCACACCTTAAACCTTCCCTGCAATGGTGCCTCTCCGATTGCCTTCAAACCCACAACAGCTTGTTCGACAGTGCAACTCTCTTGGCTCATATCGTTCAGCGAATCATAAAAGAATCATTTTAAGACACTTTATTATTAACTCTTAATAACCATGTGTATTACTCAATATTACTTAGTATTCTTACATTATTGGGACATTGAAACGCAACTATATTTATCAATGGCTGTAGAACGTCTGTTAGCGGGAGTTTTTCTCTTTTGGTTCCAACTTGTACTGTGTTTGTGCTTCAATAAAAATAATAGTAAAATAGCATGATTGATAGGCTTACAATAGCCTACAAAGAAGGCATTCAACAGCGTGACTTTAAAAGGATTATTCACGCCGACAAATAGTGGTTCAGATTTAAATATTTGAAGATTTTCAGCAATAAACCTAGCTAAGTAATTGATGAATAAAAAAGAAACAAGATGCTCTTAAGATCCTTTACCAGAAGAACTTTGATGGTGGTCTGCTTAATGGTGTTAAATTTGCAACATTGTCAACAACTGACGACAAGATCGTACATCGCACAAGGTTAGTTTAAGAATCTTTCGACTTATTTGGAACTGGAAATTAGTTGTGGAAATGTTCGAACTGTTCCATAATTTGGAGATGATCTCTGACTTGTCAACAAATATTTGGGGCTAACGAATTAAATCGTAGAAACTACATCTCATAATTCTAACATAAAATCTTTTAAATCAATTCAGCTGAATAACAAATATTTGTCAATAGATTAATTTTACATATCACTCAAATTAAAAATATAATTAACATTTATTACATTTAAAATTAACAATATTGAATAATATTTTCTAAACAGTTTTAAATTACCGTCGTCATAATCATCAGTAATAATTAAAATAATTATTCATAAGTGGAAGAAATAGAGCAAACTAGAAATATTCAGGTCCAAGTCAATGGCAAAAACGTTTTCAGTACCTTGGTCAATGTTGGTATATGATTTATATTTACTTTGTCTTTTCTCTCATTTATTAGTGGAATACTTCTTAATCAATAATAAAAATTATTATTAAATTAATCAATTATAAAAACAATTATTAATATCGTTCATTATCATTAAAGCAATTATTAATAACATTCATTGACATTAAGGAGATAATATAAAGATCCTCAAATAATAATAATAATAAATAATAATAATAATAATAATAATAATAATAATAATAATAATAATATAATAATAATAATAATAATAATAATAATAATAATAATAATAATAATAATAAGAATAATAATAATAATAATAATAATAATAATAATAATAATCATAATAATAATAATAATAATAATAATAATACTAATAATAATAATAATAATAATAATAATAATAACAACAACAATAATAATAATAATAATAATAATAATAATAATATAATAATAATAATAATAATAATAATAATAATAATAATAATAATAATAATAATAATAATAATAATAATAGTAATAATAATAATAATAATAATAACCAAAATGATATTCAATCTTCTTCAGGGAAGTCACGAGCCTAGCATCAGCATCCATCTGATATTCAAGAACATTTCCTATAACATTGATCTCATGCTGAATAAGTAATTATATATTAATAAATTACTTATCTTCTTAACCAATTATTAATTACTAATTGGTAATCATTTTTTAAATTGTGATAATTTTAAATTATTTAAAAATTACGTTTTTTTAAAGTTATCTGTTATCACAAACTTATGAAGAAAAGATAATAAACAAGAGCAGTGTCGTATACAAACATGTTAATCAGGTTGGCAAACTTTTTCATTTGGTTTACTACTAGTTTTTAATACAAGATATAATGAGATATCAGTATTTTTATGAATGGCGAAACAAATTATTATGAAAGCATTATTATTTAATTAATAAAACAAATCAGACATTTTGATAAATTTTTTTTGGCAGAGCCAAGAATTATGTTATTACCACGGAGCCATCCACAATGAGGTTCATTCCGCCGCTGCCTTCAGTACCTGTCAAGGAGTCAAGTAGGTTCCATTCGCGGTTGTTCCAGACATAAGTCCGGATTTAGTCCCTTCGATAATTTCTCATAAACAATAACAATTATATTCATATAGCGCCATAAACATTCGGCACTCTTAGACCATTTATATGACACAGCTTACCAATGGCGCTTCGTGGCGGCGCTAGCTTGGTTGCGAAAATGACACATGATGACTATCGCTTGCAAGAACGATAATAACCTTGAGATTTAATACGCAAGTCCAAATACAGTGAATTAAAAGAAACCACCCAAATTTCAAATTCTGAAAATAATATTCACACACAATATTCAGTCATGGCATTAACGTCAGGCTGAATAATAACTGACCAATTGTAAGGCCACTTCGTATGGTAAACAAACATTACGATTCGCAGTAACATCATCATATTATATGATAAACTACTCCACGTAATACTTGTATATATTCAATGTTTATTGTGTATGGTAATATCGATATACAAACATATAGAATATTATATAATTATAGACAGATGTATTAGTGTGATTAATTACAAAAACTCTCGCGAGCGGCTAGGATTTGAATTCCCAACGTGCACCCAACGGTGCTATTTGATCTTCGATCGGAAACATTTTCTCATGTCACCGTGATACGGTCATAATCAAACCATGAAGTCATACATGAAAAGTTCTCCCAAGACTTTTCAGTATGTAGCTTGACGTGCAACATGTCATGCCCTGTCAAGAAGAATCACCTTACCAACCAACTCAAGTCATTTCCTTATATCGTTTTTTTGACGGTAAGATATTCATCTAATGATTTCTTCTCAGCCAACCCCAAATATAAGCAGGACCGATCCTGCTCGATAGTTTCAATGTTCCCATGTTCAAATTTGTTGACAGATTTGAGACACCATGAATCACGACCAATTTATAAGAATTTATAAAACAATTTATATTTCACAATCAACTGCTAAATCCGAATGACTAAGAGCACTTTCAAAAGAGCCACTAAACAATAGAAATGTTCCTCTCTTTAACGCCGCAATAGCCGTAAAACGCGTCATTGCGTGAGAACAAGAAATCAAAAGTTTGAGAACAAAGTTAGTTAGTCATCGGCGTGGCATTCGTGTATTCTGTCAACTTTTTCATTAACTTGCTAGTACTATGTTCGCTTAAGGTTGTTAACGCTTCACCAGACTCTAATTCATGTATTTAATAAATTAATTAATTGAATTTGTACATTTGTTTTGTCTCCTCAAAACTGTGGATGCTACAATCACTTTTTTTTTATGTAAAACCTTATTCTAATGGATCACATCTTATAGAGCTTTTATCTTCTAATACTTTAACAGACGATGAATTAAGTGACGAATTGAGGACAACCTAGTACAGGTTAAGCCTCTGCTTATTACGAAGTGAAATACAAATCTGTTATTATTTCCAGAGGCTTTTTCGTGCTCAAAGACTCAACATTCCATATAAAACCTCTTCAACTGGATGATTCTACCCTCGTTGGATTGTATGAAATCAAAAGAACCAAGAAAGACAACCTGTATCGATGGTTCTGCGGTGAGTAACTTCATAAAACTCATCGTTCCAAATCACTAGATTGAAGTAGATTGATTGCTAAATCACTATTTAAATTAAAATAAAATGTATATAACCTATTAATTGATTTTGCAGGTGTAAACAAATTAAAACATAAGTTCAACAAAGTAAAGGCAAATAAAAGAGTAAGATACATTTGCTTTTTTTCTTCTACAATTATCCAATAATTGGTATTGAAAGGTGGCGCAAGTTAGGTTGATATATATTTAAGCAAAAAGCAAATTGCAATAATGTAATGAACTATTTAAGAAAATAAGATTTATTCCAAAGATAAAGCGTCAAATCATTGCCAATTCATTGGAAGGGAGGAATGTCATTGAACTCTATTTGGCCAACGACGAAAGGAGAGTAAGCGATCGTCACAAATTGCACATTTAAAATTGTTATCTTATAAAAAGGATTCAAGAAATTCTTTGTATTTAGCAGAAAATCATTTTGATAAAAAATATTGCTTAATGAGGGAATACAAGAATTAAATCATGAACAATTATTGTTTATTAGCTTAAGTACTTCAATGGAGATGTTAACGCGTTGAGCAGGAATACAAGAGAATTAGTCAACGCAGCCAACTTGGTAAGGTTTCATACAAACGAAAAATCAAAAATAAAACTAAAATAAAGAAAATATGAAAAAAATTGCTTAAATAAAATTTGTTCGTTTGTAGCTTTACCAACCTGTCGGGTTTCTGGTCGTATTAGTAGGTGTTGAACATTGGCAAACAGATCAAATAGAATTTTTGCCAGATGCTCATAAAACGTTGCCCAACTGGAACAACTACAGAGCAACGTACATCCTCAACAACTCTTACAATGATATTGGATTCCTTATCACGTGAGTTGAAGATGAAGAAACAAATCTTATTAATATCTTATTAAAACTTAATTCATTGATTGACTGATTTATAATAATATTCATAGGGGATACACGTTTGATGCCGGCGTATTGGGCCTTGCTGTTACTGGAACAATATGCAGCAGTAGAAAGTCAGGAGGAATTGCAAAGGTATGCAACATTTATTTGAGTCCATTTGTTAGCTGCTTCAAGTCTGCTTAAAGTCTTTTTGGGTCCAATTTTCGAAAGATATCAAATAGATGCAATGTTTTAGGGTGTAGCAGACAAACCAGTAATTTCTGGTGCTATCCTGGCCCACGAGATGGGGCATGTGTTAGGCCTCGACCATGACACCGCCGACTGCTATTGCGAGAGTTCAAATGTTTCTTGCCTCATGAATGCCGGGTGAGTTTGAAGATTATGATTGGATGTGATTGTTTGATTATTATTTTCACTAAAACATCATTTCACTTTCAAAGGATAACTGACCCACCGTTATATTTTTCGTCTTGTTCAAAAGCTCAATTAATTCAGTCTATAGAATATGGTCAGTTGATGGTGATAATGGTGCTAACATGCCAGTCTATAATTTAATTCATAATATAAATAAAGGTGTCGATATATGCCTAAAAGACTTCCCTTGGAACCAAACTGAACACTATTCAGTTTGTGGTAATGGAATATTAGAACGAGGAGAGGATTGTGATTGTGGTAGAATGCCACCAGAGGTGAGGTTTACTAACTACATGTCATTTTTATAATTAGATGCAGTGCGTTTGACAACATAGAAATTATGTTTAATATTAGTATCTTTTTTTTTTAATTTGATGTTATTTTTTTTGTAATTGATGGTCTATCTATGTTAACTAGCAATGGATATTTCTTAATGACAGCAATGCAATCCAAAATGTTGCAATCCATCCACTTGCAAATTGGTTGGTTCAGCCCAATGTGCCAGTGGGGTATGTTGTGAAGTGAACTTGTGCCAGTTGAAACGAGCCAAGGTAATCTGCAGGGCAGCCATTGGTCCGTGCGACCTTCAGGAAACATGCGATGGAAGTTCCGCTTTTTGCCCTAAGAACATTTACAAACACGATGGAATGAATTGTTCCGTTGATGGGGTAAAATAGGTTTCTTTTGATATTAAAATATTACCACATCCAAATATGATTCATAACTCTTTAATAGTTTGTTTGTAACGACTTTTATGTTGACCCAGGTGGATGCATATTGTTGGCAAGGTATGTGCAGAACTCATAAATCACAGTGCAAGCTATTATTTGGTTGGAAGGTTTCCGAAAGTAATTCCAAGTGTTATGAAACTTACAACACATTGGGGAATGAAAATGGATGGTGTTCGTTAACTTATTCTGTTAACATATCTTACACTGGATGCCAAACAGAGTTAGAACTCCATAAATGAACTTATTTCCAATAAATAAATATTTCATCATAATTTTTATTCATAGAGATGTCATGTGTGGCACTCTCCAGTGTAACTCGAATACAGCTTCTCTCGTCCGCTACGTGACTAATAAGCAAGCCAAAAATAATGTTAGTCGATATGAATGCAGGGCGTGCTTGATGGATTACGGCGTAAGGGTGGAAAATCCAGGAATGGTTCCAAATGGAGCTTCATGTGGATCTGGGAAGGTGATTACTCAACATTTATGAAATGAATCTTTTAGAGGCCAATGTGCGAACATTGACTGTTCTTATCCACAACCATGTTTAAGATTATATTTTATGTTAACTTAATTAGATGTGTGTCTCGGCTAAATGTGTCTCTGCTCAGTCCAAACTCACTGAAAATCCATGCCCTTCTTGCGTCCACGGGGTTAGTTTTAATGAAACTGATCGTAATTAGATGATTTATTTCAACTTATGAAATTCCCTTTTAAAAGCACTTGAACATTGAATCTCTAAGTCGAAATTCACATAAATTTCTCAGGTTTGCACCAACGAGGGTACATGTCAGTGTGCTCGAGGTTACTCAGGTCCAACTTGCGAAGATATAGGTATTCCTACAATGAATATATTTTAATCTTCCAATTACATTTCCATGCAATTAATTATGGCACCCCGTCAAAGTAGCCCGGCTATAAATTTATTATTTATTGAGTATTTAACTCATAAAAGGTAATTTTTGTCTATGTTGCATTGAGCTATTTTGACGCGTTACCAATAAATATATTAGAAATTTATCAAATTTCACAAAAAAATAAATGACTTCGAATGCTGTGACAAACAATTACCTCTGGAAGCAAGGTCAGGGCCACCGTGTGTGGGGGGTCCGGCGATTTTTTGGTGCCTTCCCAGGTTTTCCAATCAAACTTTTCAACATCAAATCGACATAATGTAAGGCCCGTGGCTGGTTTGATTAGAGACGTTTAAAATTTCAATTTGGGCGACCTGGGCAAAGAGACACTTTGTAATGAAATTTTTGTACACTAATGAGATGTGTGATCTGTTTTCTATTTTAGATTTCAGAAGTACTGCCACCATCACTGAAAACTCAACATCTATTTGTAATATCTCTCGCTATTTTTTCATTATTGACTTTTAGAATATTTATAATAAAGATTTTTCAAATCTTAAATTTGATTTTAACCTTAATTCAGCATAGTATGATTATTAATAAACGTAACTTAATGAGTTTATAATGTCACTTCTATTTTAGATTTCAGAAGTACTGCCACCATCACTGAAAACTCAACATCTATTTGTAATATACCTCGCTATTTTCTCATTATTGACTTTTAGAATATTTATAAAGAAGCTTTTCAAAAGATTTTTCAAATCTTAAATTTGATTTTAAGCTTAATTCAGCGTACTATTACTATTAATAAATGTAATTTAATGAGTTCATAATGCCACTTCTATTTTAGATTTCAGAAGTACTGCCACCATCACTGAAAATTCAACAGTCTTATTAACAGGAATTACTTTTTCCATTATTTATACTTGGATGAATGTTCAACATTTGCAAACACTTTTTTAAATTCATTAACTTTGATTATTTAGTGTCTAACTATGTTTTATTGGATTGGTTATACATTATTTCTTGTTTATTGCAATTCATCCATTGCTCTGGTAAGTTTTAGTGCATGGCATTCGAAACGGTCGTATTTATATATCGACTAATTGCAATTGCAATGTTAGACAAAATAAAAAATTACGAGAACGTATTTTGCGAATTCATGCCACAACATGTGTGTCACTTCCATACAAATACAACCACCGTATTAGCAGCAGCACGTGGTTTAACTAGGTGGGGAACCCAGTGATGTGCTGTCATGGAACCATGAACCACTGTCAGTTTCTGCGCAGTTTTTTCTTGACAGCACTATCTCGAAAACCGTTTTGTTAATTTGAACTTCAGTTATTTAAGCTATTCGAATATGTCATGCAAGTTTAAGCAACTAGAAATCTTATTTACTTCGTCAATACTGTGAAACACCGCAAGTTATACAAAAAAATGTTATTGTTATTATAATTTACTAGATCACAGCAATTACTCCTGAATTCTGGAATGGTTTTGTACAAAAGGGATCTAATTTTTCAAGCCATTCTATTGCGAATGTATCCAAAAGTACTGAATTATACTAGGGAAAAAACATTTAATGTTTAAAAAATTTATTTATCGAAAATGTCAGCCATAATATCAAGTACATAATATACATTAATGAGTTAAGATTTGATAATGTCTTGCAACCTCTTATAGAGATACTTGGGCATCCAACTTCACCTTCTTTCTCGGATTCAAGGCAATTTCATCGAATTCCAGGAGACCAAGCGGATCGCTTTTATTGATTATATGTGGAACTGGGATGACGTAATCGGCAGTTGAAAAACAATCCGCATTTTGAGCCAATTTGGGTGCCTCTAAAAGAGACTCTACCTCCACACAAAGACCAAATTGGTCAGATTCTCTCAATCTTTTGTTTAACCTTGCAATGGTTTTTCGAGACTGAATCGGCACAGAGGCTACAGTGGATGGAGGTACATCGTTCTTGATCGGACACTGTGGTGTATTAGTGTTTGTGACAATGTTGAGACCATAACGTTGTGTCTGTATGACTGCACACAAAGCGTCTTTTGTCAATGGATTTTTGATGGACTTCATGATTGATTGGGCTGTTTTGATGTGATTCGGGAATGACTTGTCGGTTCTTTCCCTCATAAATTTCCACACCTTTTTACCAAAGTCCCAGGAACATTCTATTATCTTGTTGTCGTATTTCCTGAGTTGAGGAGTAACTTCGATGGCCGCAAAAGAAGGATTTAAACCGCCAACCATCAGTTTCCCTGTAGGACCGTCACGTGGACGAAATTCTACGATTAATTTGAAGTCAATAGAGTCAAGCTCTGGAGGTTTCCACTTTAAGACTTCTCCGCACTGACCAAAATGGTAGATGTCGTCAACAGGCTGGAAAATGAGTCCATCCGTCTCGTGCAATAATGTCTTAGTAAATTCATCGCCGAGTAATTTGTTTGCATGAGTGATGTCCCAAAACTGCTTCTGTAAGATGCAGAAGGGTTCTTTACTGTAATCTAACAACTTCTTCTCAAAAAGCTTGGTCCTGGGTTGGATAATCTCCAAAGCTATGCAAGTGAAGCGAACATCAAGATTCATCTTGCACACTTCTTGCCCGTCAAACCTGATTATGTCATAGACAAGGTAACGACCCCTCTTACGGTCGGGGTAACTGTCGATAACCATCTCACCATCCAGAAGGGTATTCGTGAGGTGTTCACTAGGGATTTTGTTTCTTGGAAATATGACATTGTTGACTCTGTACACTGCAAGATCTCTGTCGAGCATGAAAACTTCATTCTTTCCTTTGATCAGCATCATGTATCTCTGTCCATCAGCCTTCCACGTAACCTTATAATTTTGTGTAGTCAACTTTTGAACATTCTCCACGTTCATGCTTACTGGTTGAGAGCCTGGAAAGCGGCGGTCTTTCCAACCACACATGTTGGTTACGATTGACTGAATTTCTTGGATAACATTGACGTCAGTTACGTTATCAACGTTTGGAATCATACCATCCATGAATTTCGTCTCTTTCAATTTAAAAATTTTACTATTTCCAGTGCCACCTTCACTGCACCAGTCTGGCAACTGCGGCGTCACAAATTTTTGAATGCCATTTCCATACCTCTTAAACAAGTCGGTCAGGTAGTCTTCTTTGTAAATGCCCGGAGATCTGGCATTTGCAAAGATGTTTATGGACGACTCTAAATCCAACTTCATGACATTGCATAGAAAGGACACTATCATGAAACCCGACCTGTTAAAACCGTGAGTGCAATGGACGCAGATTATTTGCTGGGGGAAAGTGCGGATGAAAGTCTGAACAACTCCTGTGAATTCATTAACTGCTTCTGGAGTTGGACTTTCTTCGAATCCTTTGCAGGCGATCTTAACATAGCGACATCCGACTCTTTCGATTTCCTTTTTGTCGTAGAAGCGATACGAATTGGTCAAGTCAATCACCATGCCTATTTTGCGGCCATATTTGGTCTGAACTGAACCACTCAGCATTTTCCAATTGAAACGATTTTCTTCAGTCATTTGAGTATCGTAGCGCCCGTCAAGTAGCGTCTTGCATACTACGAATTTGTCAGCGATCAGTGAGCTTCTCCTGGGACAACTCAGCCATTTGTATGGTATCGAGAACTTGTTGTAATGCATGATTCTCAAAATATTAGTGCACCAAACTTATCTGATAAATCAAGTATTAACACCTGCTATCAACTATTTATGGCTGTGACAAACAGTTTTTTTATATTTTTTGTTACAAAGCGCGCGTCGAGGTACTAAAAAAGATTCTGAATATAATAAATGCTAATTAATATTTTTTAATTATTTGTTATCATTGAACTTATTGTTATTTTTGTTTAATGTTTATTAATAAACTAAACATAACAATAAATAAATAATGAAATGTGTAACAATTATATATCTAAAAAATCTGAAATCATTTTACTTTTTCGGATTAATCTGACTTAATAACTTGACGGTCTAGCATCTTCACACAACTTGCGCCTGTTGCTATCAACAATGAAGCACTGATATTAACAGAAACAAGAGTTACATTTAATTTAATTAATAAGTAATTAATAGTGAGTTTTTAATCGAATTAGGTATCTGGCACTATCATGACGTCGCCACAAGTCAGATGTAAACTGCAAACTGACGTGGTCCAATTCTGCATTGCTTTCGCGTCCAGTCACCTAATATGTTTCAACGATGAAAAGGACAGATGCTTAAAGGTTGGATATTGGCAATGTTTGTTTTTATGAGTTCGTTTGATCACAAACCTTTATCAAACATGTTTTAATTGCACTATTTACTAGTTTGAAATCATTTTTGATTGAAGGAATATTTTGAGAATTGTGGTGTAAAGCATCACACACTTTTGTTTTTTTGGAGCTCATCAGGTGGACGTGGAGTTGCATATGGTATCAGAAATGCACAGACTTTAATAGATGAGGTATTTGGCATGAACAAGGTGATGCTGTTAACTTTTTTCAGGGGGTTTATTTATTTATTTGGAGGTTTTTGATGAGGAGGAACAAAAGGAACTTCTTCACAAGATTTTAAATTCAAAGTGCTACTACCATGCTGATAACACTGAAGAACATTTAGAACTACAGTAATTGCACCAAACACTACTGAGAAGAAAACGACTGATAAAACATGGAAACTGCAACCTGAACAGTAGCAGCTGCTAGAAAATGAATTTGAGAATTTTAGGTAAGTTAATTCAGTTATTATTTTTAATGTTGTAAATTTTCTTTCAGAATTTCCAATGGTCGTTGTGGTCAATCATGACCAGCAGCAGCAACAAGAACATAAACTGCTTCAACAACATCAACAAGAACAGCAGCAACAACAGCGACGTGATCAAGCTGCAAAGTTTGATTCAATTTAATGATTTTTGTTAATATTAAAATAAATTTTCTTTCAGAATTTCATCAAATCCTTGTGAATCATCTCACCAGCAGTTACGTAAAGGGAGGCTATGGAACAGTGCTGAATAAAGTGCAGTTCTTTTGGTTGAGGTTTTATTCTCAAGTTGAGTTTGAATTTTTTAACACATTGATTGAGTGTAAATGTAAGTTATTAATTGCAATAAAACAACTTCAAATCTAATATGATCAATTTATTTTTTTAGGGAAATCTAATAAGATCATTTTTTTTACTAATGATGCTGGAAGGCTTGGAAGAGTTCTGCATCTACTTCCATATTCATGAGTAGAATCATAGAACTTGTAGTCTTATTTGTGGTGTTGAATATTTGTGAAATTCAAAAGGTTGTTCGGAAGGCAATATTATGCTTTTTGGATTCTTGTATATCATGCAGGCATAACTTTTTCAAAATACATAGCTGACTTTGGAAGATCATTCTTGATGAAAATGTTTTATTAACGTCCGTTGCATATCTAGAGGATTAGGTCTGTGCTCGAGCAGCGTAGTTCGAATCCGTGTTAACCATTGGGCCATGCGGAAGGACATCATGTTTGATGAAATTTTTCCGGCCTCATAAGTTTAGTTTGCAAGATAACCAAAGTTGGCCTTGAATTGCAATACTTACATCATTGTGAATTTCAGTCCAATCATTCTTAATTTGTTGGCTTTGTACGCTATCTTGAGAATAGAAATTGCGAACAAAGTGCTCCAAACTTTTATATTGATAAATTTATGTGCTTTTTAACGAGCTCATTGCACGCTTTGGGCCAAGTTTCAAGTGACCAGTTTAGTTGATGTAGTGTCTTACAGGTCCTATAGTTGCGGAAGTGCTTTTGTCAACGATTGGCCTATGCTCCTGGCGCCACAATTTCTACCGTCCCCGACTTTGAAGGTTGAAGTTGCAAGTTTTCGCCCTTTGGACAACCAGATGTAGGTTCATGTCATTAATCGGGGATATAACGACAATTGAGGATTAATCAGAAGCTTACTAAACCAGGCCGTACCAGACAAGTATCAAGATATTTTAAATTTAAATTTTCGAGACTCGACCTTTTCTTCTGGCTCCTCATGTTCCAGATCCAGAATGAAACTTCTGCGGCCTCAGAAATTCTTGTCATAGCCTTTGTTCTCTCTCGGCTTGACAATCCAATGTTGCTGAGGAAAGCGTAAGTCGACCTCCCCCTTGCGCAAGTCTCGATGGAGAAAAGATATGTTCGGTATCCCCTCAATTCCAGGTCCATCGATAGATCTGCATACTTATCTGCTTTGAGCGCATTGCTATATTGTAGCCTGTCCTCTCACGGTATCGTCAGCTTCACCAGAATGATGACATCCATTGACGGCCTCGACGTACGAGTACCAGATCCGGCCTCTTGCCACTTTCTATCCCACTTCTACAAATTGTTCCTGGAGGGCAACCTAACGTACGCTGAGCTTATTGCAGTCGGAACGGGGATATATCGCTCCAGGTAAGGGGTCGTTGCATCACGTCATCCCATGTTGTCCACGTACCCTGCTGTGATTGCAGCAACGCCTTCGTGACTCGGTCTTGTTTCATTTTTCCCCTCTTTTCATAGCGACTCCGACTGATGAGCTTGCCTGGGAACATTTTGGCAGGTAGTTCCATCCAACTGCATGACGGTAGGGTAGGATCACGAACTCGATTGCCTGCAGTCCCTTGTTGGTTTATTGGAGTATGGTGTCCTTCATGCTCTTGTCGGTGAGAGATTTGACGAAAACCCTTTCAAGACTTTTCACCGGTTCTTCGGATAAAGTGGGGATTCGTTGCTCCGCCACATCGAAGAACACGACCTCGCGATGGCAGCGTTATTCGAAACCCGCCACGGGAGCACCGTCCTAATCATCTAGATGGCAGTTATGGGTAAAATCACGTTCGGAGTGATTTGAAATAAAAATCAAGATCACCAGACAAAGAGGGATTTGAAATCGAAATCAGGTTCACGCACGTGATTTCATTTATTAATACTATAGAAATGTCTATTTCTTAATTTTTACTACAATAGACATTAAACCGATAATCAAGAGTGTTGAATTGATTAATAAAAAGTGAAGCGTCGACCAGCAGGGAGAAAGTTGCGTATTTTAAATCAATCGATCTCTACCCTTGCTCAAAGATTCTCAGTGCAAGAATTAAGTACTTATTAGTTCATAGTTGTTCTAATGCATGTTTAATGATAAACCAAAAGGACCAGTCTTAAGGAAGCGGCTTCACCTGACCCCAAAAGTCACTATAAACTAAATCATAAGTAATATACAATTCCACTCAATAAATATTGTTTGCAAGACATTTTAAATAATAAATAAAGTAATTTAAGAAGGCATGTATTTAACTGAATTAGATCTTTGATAGATGAAGGTATGGAGGAGTAAAGTCTTGGACCATAACATTGAATTGAGAATAATTTGAGAGTGGACTAAAAAAGGACTATATTCACGTGCATTACATAGAAAGTGTGAAGGATTGTTGTAGTTATTGCTTGATTTGAACAAAAAGTATATTTTGGGAAGAGAATTGAAATCATATGAAAATATGAAAAGAGCAATTTGTAAAATACGAATTTGTAATATATTATAACATAACATTAAATTTGCACTCAGTTACAATCAAATATATTAAAACTGTAAATATTTGTTAAAGAAATAATTTTTTAGCAAACATTAACATGAATGCGCACGCTTAACCACGCATTTCTTTCAAAAAACAAAAGAACGAAAGACTAATTTTAAGTTTTATTTTCTATTATGAAACATTTCGTACCCAAATAAATTGTTTAAGATGAATTTATACAACAGATATAAAGACGTTAAGATTGATATCATATTATCTATTACATATTATATAATACTTTGGGGAAAATGTTTTGTAATAGTTTTTGAGAAATTTTTATGTCGTCAAATTTATCATTGTGCATCAGCCTTGTAAGGATGAGAATAATCGGAAATAATAATTGTGGTTTTGCTGCAACTTGTTTACTTTTGCGTGGACGGTATCGCATTATTCTCAAAAAAGCAATCGTAGGGTATATAATAAGAGCCACTTCACTCTAGGTTCAGCTTGTCGTGGCATTCAAGGTATTTTAACAAAAGATGAAGTATCTTTCAGTCATCTGTCTTCTTTTCCTGGCAGTTGCATTTGCTGAAGGTAATATTTCTGGAAATAACAACAAATGAATACATAACTGATCTAAAATCATTTTAACGAATAGAAGAATGCACGGATCCAGAATATTGTGCAGGATATTTGGATATCGACTGCTACGAAAGCTCTATTGAAAAAGAATGCTGTCAAAAATGTCGAGCCGTGGCTGAAAAGAATCCTGAGGGTAAATCGCAAACATTCTTCCCGTGATATTTATCATTTAATTAATTTTCCATTAACATTAACAGACTGCAAGTACGGAGAGGAAGATTGGTGCCCTGAGTTCGAGAACGCTTGCGACAAGGACGAGAGTCTCAAGACGAGATGCTGCTTGACTTGCAGAGGTGACGATTGTTTTTTGAGAAACTTATGAAAGCCAGAGTAATAATTCCAGTTTCTAAAACATCTTTATCGTAACAATGGCACGACAGGTGGCAGTGATGAAGGCAATGGCGAAGTTGAGAAATAAAGATAGTCCTGAAACTCGTCAAAACATAAATTTGTAATAAAATGATTTTGTTATAATAAAACTGCTAATGATTTGAAGTTTTTGTGTTTCTTTCAACTATTTTTTTCAAAATTTAACATATTTGGAATGACCTCTTGTGTCAATAATTTGTTTTGAGTTTTTTTTTATACAATTAAATAGTTTAAGTTTGAAAATATAAATCGCAAATAGAGACATTTGTGGATAGTAAGGGAAATTTCAATTTTGTTAGATCATTGACGTTATCCGTTGATTCTCAGAGCAAGGAGCAAAAAACTATTTATCCAGATATTTTAAATGAGTGAATAATGAATTTAACAACCAATATGTGAATTAAATTTGATGCACCTAAGACGAATAATTTTTATGGTAAAAAAAGTTGCTTACGACTTATAATCAGTGTTGTAAAAGTTACCTCATTTTGGTAACTAGTTACAAGTAAAAGTAATAGCTCAAAAAGCTACTTAAGTATAAGTAAGAGTATTGTCTTAAAAAGTTACTCAATTAAAAGTAAAAAGTTACAGCATCCAAAAGTTACTTTTAAGTAAAAATTACAAGTAACTTTGATGCCGCCATTATTGTTATCATACAGCATTCTTTTGGTGTTTTTATTATTTATTACAATCACAAACATTTGTTAATTTTTAACATAACTAAGTCTTCGAATAGTTTATCACTCATTATGGTCCTTCGGCTGTTCATACCAGCATAGCTGAATAAACGTTCAACAGCTGCACTAGCTGGCAGAGGAGCGTTCAACTGGATAAATAATGTTCATGTCATCTGATCGGTCTTGAAGATACTGCATCAGAATATCAGTTGACCTTGTGCAATTGAAGAAACTATCTTCAACACTGTCAGCATCGGATGAATGAGATGCTTTCAGCTCGTCCTCCATTGCTGCATTAGAAGATGCTATTTTGGCTACCAGTTTCTCATGAAGCTTGACAACCGTTGGCAACAGATATCCCATATTCCTTAACTTCTGTTGGATGCATGCGTTCCACGTGCTTCTTCAAGTTAGATGAAGAACCTTCATATGCTGAACATAGTTTTTTTCTGTTGGCAGAGTAGGCATGCATACTTATAAGATTTTCCTTTGATTGAAATCTGAACATTTTGTTTAAATACGGCCACGGACTATCTTCACGCTTGTTCCTCTTATCTTCGCTAACGACACTCAAACTGGCTTCAAATGAATACTACGATATATTAAATCTTATATTATTATATACATACAATATTATATATTAAAAAAGCTTCGGTATGATTAATCAACAATTTCCGATTTAACAAAAACGACCGGCGATAACCACAATAACAAATGAGCGATGATCGGAAAGAAGAAGGTTTTCGAACGAACCAAAGAATAACAATCTAGAATTTTAATAATGTTTTAAAATAAAATAAACTAATTTAAAATTTTATTTATGTTACTTTGTAACGTCTTGTGCCAAAAAGGTAAAGAATTAAAAGTATGACCGAAAATAGTAATTTGTTACAAGTAAAAGTTAAAAAAAATTTTTTGTAACTTTTACAAGTAACAATTACCAAAAAATGTAATTAATTACAGTAACGAATTACATGTAATTCGATACTGCACAACACTGCTTATAATGCATTTGTATTTAATCTGACGATAGACTTTGACTTCACTTTCTGTTTTATTTCATTTCGTATTTAAATATATGAAATTTTACTATTTATTGTAAAAGTTTCACTGGTCGCCAATGCTCTAAATTCTTGTGATTGATTTAGCATTAGGTCTTCTGAAGATGACTGGTTAAACTTAGTCGTTCTTAGCTTTTAATGAAATCACTACATGGATAATTAAGACGAGTTAAAAGACAAAATCGGATAGAGCACCATAGAATAATCCTGATTGTAAAAAGGGCCGAGCTGAAAGGGCTCCTTAAGGCAGAGTAGCCACCCTGAGGTTTGTAAATTTGGTGACGGAAAAGCAAAAAAAAATGATTTGACTGTAAAATTGTGATATGTAAAACACGAGCAGACCTGGACCAAAATAAGTTGAATTCCAGCGCATTTGTTAATTTCAATTCAAATCTAAATACATTTATTTAATACAAATATTGAAGATGCCTTTATTTTTCCCTGCATCTCTTTGGAAAAACAAATAAAACCAAGGTTTATTTTAATTTCATTTTCTATTTTAAGACATTTCGTACAATGAATGTATAAAATGGAAATTTAGGGGAAGTTTCTACATAAGATATAAAAGCTCTAAAAGGGATTAAAATCTTTTTAGTAATAGATTGATTAAAGGTTTCCTAACATTTGTTTGAGTAATTCTTATCAATTACATCACTCTAAATACCACGGAAAGATGTGGTTTGTACATATGTTAGGCCTATACTAGAATACTGCTCCCCTGTATGGAATCCCTTCCTCAAATACCTTGTTAAAAGAATTGAGTCAGTACAAAGAAGATTCACAAAGGCAATTCCCACCATTCGTCACCAGCCATATCCAGCCAGACTTAAGATGCTAAGGCTCAAAACACTCGAACATAGACGTTTAATTACTGATATTTGCTTTCTGTTTAAATTATTGAATTGTCTTGTGAATAGTGATCTTTTAAATTAATGTAAAGTTTATAAAATTGTTACTTTTCAGCAGAGATTCCTGGTAAGAAAGGCTTCTTTAGGTAAATTTTCAGCAAATTAAGTTAGAAATGAACTTGATTTAAGAATTTGTAAAAGTACATTGTTAAGCTATTTGAAATCTAGTGGTATTTTGTCATGTGAAAAAGATTAAAGATTCCAGCTATTATAAACCATCACAAGTTGGCAAGAGTGGAATAGGCCAAAACCATGATCTCCCATAGAGCTGGTTGGGGCAATATTATTTTTTCAGATGAAAAGAAATTTAACCTGAATGGACCTGATGGTCGTCAATTCTTGTTTGTTTGTTTGATTTAATAAACTCATAAAATTAAACCAAAAAAAAATAAATAAAAAAATAAAAATCTCTCCAAAATCAAATTTTGCTTTATCGAGTTATCACGAAATAATGGGGTGTTCTCATGGTTTCCGTCCTGACTGTGTTAACGAAAGTAATTGCAACTAATTAAGGGACAGGATGTCATTTTGCAGAAATTGATATTGATAATAATAATAATAATAAATATTATTAATAATAACATTAATAACAATAATGACAATGATAATAATAATAATAATAATAATAATAATAATATAATAATAATAATAATAATAATATAATAATAATAATAATAATAATAATAATAATAATAATAATAATAATAATAAGACTATTATTAGTAATTATTTCCGGACAGTGTCATCATTATTATTTGTCACAATGGTCTGACATCTGAATCGTCACAAAGCGCTCTAAATGTCTGACTAAAAGTCATGCCGTCAAAAAAACTAAATAACAATAACAATAATATGACAATAATAATAATACTAATAATAATAATAATAATAATAATAATAATAATAATAATAATAATAATAATAATAATAATAATAATAATAATAATAATAATAATAATAATAATAATAATAAATGATGTTAGTTGCTAGTGATACTTTAAAAATCCGTTACCTGTTAAATATCCAATCAATAAAAAATATATAACTCGTAACGTAGATAAAATAAATAACCTGTAACGACAACAATAGCGGTAAAACCTTAAGCAATTTTAGCAATAAGGAAAATATTCCTACTAACACCCCCGCTACTACTAATTTTAATATCAGTAATTTTATTATTATGCTATTATTATTATTGTTTTTACTGTTATTGTTGTTATTGTGTTATTGGTTAAGCCGCTACTTGTCAGTCAAATTCCTTTCTCAGTACTCAACAAACAGGACTTTTCTTTTCAAAGACCCTATTTCCGAATGATAATTTTTGGATCGTTTTGTCGGGCCCTCTGAGTCTATAAAGGCAATACGATGACTTGAGAGTCAAGTTCATCACCTCGGAAGGTATTTGAAATTGTGCGATTACAATCAAGTTGTTTTATTTCCGGAGACAGAAAACGATTTTCGAAATTCTCTCAAAGCGTTTTGTTGGAAAACATTCATCGAGTTATATTCATATCATATATTAAATATTTATACACTCAAAAAATTTCTCATCACGTTGTCAATCGAAGAAAGGACAAAAATGACGACACACAATTTGGTGGAATTCGTACAACCTTGGAACATTCCAATTACTCTTCCAGACCATGGTGAGAATGAAATGGTGCGCATTTAACATTTCACATTAAATAATTATTAAATGTAAATAAACATATTATCGAAATAAATAAATATCTAATGACGAGTTTGAATTTTTAATTTCTCGAAGGAAGGTTTTGTTTTAATTTTAAGTAAGATGCTCTTGAAAAATTTAATTGAGCATAATTTCTTTCAACATTAACTAATTTTATATTATTGCTTAACCTTTTAAATTACTAACAAAATAAATAAATAGATAATAATTATAAACATTTTTAACTCGTTTATTTACTTTTAAAGACCTTCCATTTCCCGTTTGCGATATGATATTCTGAAGAAATAACAAGATGGCGATGGACAAAGTGAAGCTTCGAAATAATTTTAAGATGTACTTGTTTTTCAATTCTGGAAAATCACATTTAAGCTGATGATTATTAAAAAATTTATTTGATTTTGAAATTGTTGAAAATTTGTTTTAATTTCTTATTCGATCTTGTTTATATCCTTGTTGATAATATTCTTTATATTGTGTTTTATAATATTTTTATTTGTTTGCAATGTATTAATCGATGGGGTAACCTTAATGAGTCACGATGTCAAACTTTTTCATTTGGTAATTATATATTTTTCAGTTATTATTATTTAGTTATTATTAATTTTCTGTTTGTTTGTTAATTGAACTTAATGCAAATTATTGTAATAACATCTTAAAGTTAATATTAACGCATGTAATATAATGTGCATAACTATGCAATTATGCTTGACATTTTAGTAGACTTGAGGTTGTAATGATGTGCTTTCCCGTGAGTATCTCTTTCTCTTTCATCGTTTTTGTAGCTTTTATTGCGTGTCACTTTAATTTATTTTGAATGTAAATGTGTGCCATTAAAAAACATTTTCTCAGCCATTTTGATACTTTTAATGTTTGTTCACTGAACGCATGAAAGCATAACTTTGGAGGATGTTTATATTTAGAAATGTTTTAAATAGAAGGGAGTTTATTCAAAACCTCATTCAAGTCTAATGTGGCGTCTAAAAGTCACTATGCTAGACAGCCAAGCTGTTCAGCAACAATAATATTGGTAATCGCTGAAAATAATGTTAACATTAATATTAATAAATAATAATAATAATAAAAATAATAATAAGCAATGTGCGCATCAAATTTGAAGAAGCTTATGTAAAGTCAAGCAAACACCCAAAAAATATTCTATTTATATTCGCGTCTTACTTATCCTCGATGAAATTCATTAATAAATAAAATTATATAATAAAGATAAAATCTTATTATCTTATTATTAATCTGGTCTAGAACTTAATAAATAAATTGTTACAGTTTCACACCAAAACAAAAAAAAAACATTATTTGAAATCAATAAACCATCAGGAAGTAAGAAGCGGTTTTATCCTGATTATATGTTGGACAGCTAAAATACCTTGATCGACTCAAGGATCTACAACTTAAATCGCTTGAACATTGCCGTTCAATAGCTGACCTCTGCTTATTATACAGGATCATCAATAATTTAACATCAACTCACCATAAAAACTATATTCATTTTGCAAACTACTCATCAACTAGAGGTCATCAATTTAAACTAAGGTCATATTTTTGCGCAATAGACAACACCAAATATTTTTTCACAAATCGAATAATTAATATTTGGAATAATCTACCTAATAGCATAGTCTCAGGTAGCACCTATAGTCGCTTCACCACTCTTCTCAATGAATATGACTTGTCTCCTTTATTCGCCTAATACTGATTGAACCTCTCGTTTCTTTTCTCAATGTTTTGATGTTTGATAGCGGGCAGGTATGAGGCTTCGGTTGTCTACCCACTTAATATAATAACAAAATAAAAATATTTAAGTTGCATTTGAAAATCAAATTAGGGGTTCATATTTTCATAATTAATCATATTAATTGTGATTTTAAAGTTTTTAAATTGTTTAAAATTTTTCAGTTTTTATTTTTTAATAAAGTTGTTTATTGATTTTTTGCGTAATTCTTTAAAACAAAATACAAAAAAATTGAATTCTAAATTCTGAATTAATTAATCTCTAATAAGAAGATTTTTGGAAAAACGAACAAAATGTTTTGCAAATAATAGTAACTTTTACAATAACTTATATTTGAAGTTAAAACTTAGTTATTGAAATAATTATTATTAGCTTATTAAAATTAAATATTTACTAACTAATTGTTAAAATTACAACAAAATTAACTCAGGTCAAAACCCGAAACATAAAAAATTTTTTTTTTTGATAGTACCACCTACTGAGCTAATCAATTACTTTGTACTTTGTAAAACCGAATCAATGCAGAAAGAATTTCAACCAACCGTGACAGAGTTAGCTTTTTCCTCTTTTAGTCTTTTTTAGAATTCAGTTTCCCATCAACAGCATCGACTGGATTAAGGATATAGCTGAGGTTGCTAGCAAATTATGCTATGCATGCGGCGCTTTACAAATTAACTATAATTATTAATATTATTACTAAACAACTGTAAATGATGAGTAAAATACTCCAAAAATAATGTGAGCAAGCCAGTTATTGGTTTTTAATTTTATGAATTGAAGGCTCTAAAAGCGACTTGAAAGCATGAATGAAAGATCTAAATTTAAAATATTTCATGTTCTGTAAAGAGCCGCTTTAGATGAAGAGTTGAATTTATAAATCATTGATTCACTGGTAATAGTAAAGTTTTTATTCATAAAATGGCTTTTGAGCAGTTACTCAAATGGAATTGTAAATATTTCCTTAAATATGACTTTTTTATTCTAAGCAAATTGTCTTCAGTTTAAACCTTAATTCGTTTGTAAAATAAAGTTTATGTAATTTTAAATTTATGTTAGACAACCTTTTAAGGACCATCCGAAATCCTAAATTATGTTTTTTTTCAATTCAAATAGTTTTAGCAGTTAATTTTAATAATGCGTTTTCAGACATGTATTTTGTAATACGTGGAATCGCACTATTTATGCTTATTTTAAAATCTAAAATCGATAATTATTTTTAAAATAAATAAAAAATAATTAAGTCAATAAATACAAAAAATAATTAATAATGACCCAAAAATGTAATGCTTGTGTTCATTGCCGATCAAACCGACAGCATTTCTAAGAGAGACCTCTTCATAAACTAAAAATAAATCGCTTCAAAAGTACTTAGGTTCAAAAAGGCGAAACATATTTTCGTCTTAATTAGAAGATCAAATATTGATTATTAATTTATTATAAACATATTTTTATCTTCACAAACAAAAATTTAATTATTAATCATTATTTTAACTCAAGCGATGTATTGAGAATAATAAATTGCTTCGGCAACTTCAAAAAAAGAGTAGATAGATCGCTTATTCATTTTTGTTTATCGAAACAATTGCTAAAATCGAAAAGGAAACCTTAGCAATCTTAGTTTCAAATAAATTTAAAAGAAAATTAATTTTAAAAAAGTTTAATTTTTTTTTTAAAGAAAGATCAGAAAGTAATTTTATTAAAATTGTTTTTCTAAAAGTTACTCTTATCCTGTAATTTTAAACATCCTGAAATATTGTTCGGCTAACCTGATTTTGATAACCATTACAAAATGGCAGAATTTAAAAATTTTTAGTCTGCCTCAAACCACATAGACATATAATAATATTTCTAAATATAATACATACATACATTCCTGTGTACCTTCCTGTTTGGCAGACAACAATGGGATATGAGACGTAGCTGTTTAACCTGATCTTTAGGAAATCAGGTGCATGTTTTTCAAGGAAGTGAATCTATATAAAACATACAACCTGGGTTTTTTCATCTATTATAAAGCTCTGGTGACCATTTTACGTTCAAACCGGTGTCACTTAGTTTTGAACAAATATTTCAAAAGCTCATTTTAATATCTGCTACTCTGGCATAAACTAGTATATCAACAATTGAGGTGATAGTAATAATAAGACTGTAATAACCATTCAAAAAGTTATTAATAGCTGAATAAAGTAGTAATAGTTGTAATCGTCGTAATATATACAATTGTACAAGTTCAAATCCAGTCACTTGAAGCTTGTCTTTCACATATGCTGGAGTTTTCATTGATTAGTGGTTGAAAGGTTATTTAACCAATGCGAAATTTTTTCCGGGTAATTATTTGGAGAACTGCTTCGAGTTAAAATTGCATTTTAGTAATTTTTGGTTAACTGAAAATTATTTTGGACAAGCTACATTAATTCTAAGCATCCAAGGAATTTCGAATTCCGAGATTTTGAATAAGACAAACCATGACTAAACTCGGACAGTATATAAGCAGGAGACTCGTAAAAGACCAAAATTCTTGAACGAACTTTACTACGAACATATTTTTGACATAAATCTTTCGAATTCTTGAGCAGAATTTGCACGTCAGTAGAGTGGTAAGTAAGTGATTCTCTTGCACAGCAGAAGTTGAAGCCATGAAGGATTGGAGTTCAACTCTCACCGGGATGGATGGATTTGACGACGTTGATCAACCTCAGTTTATTCCAACACCGATCACCCTACCTGATCATGGTTTGTGAATTAAAATTTGGCATTATTTAAAATTAATTACCGTCATTTTATTTTATTTTGTCGCTTTTTGTTTATTACGTATGGATAACATTCGGGTGATGTTAATACCTCATGTCCTACTTTATAGTTGTAGTTTGTAATGTCTTTGTTAAGGTTTTGATGTTTAGTCAGAAATGGTATTTATGTAAAATCGTTTGTATTTAGAACTTGAAAAGCATAACCAATTTAATATTTTAATTAACTGATAAATTCAAAAAGTTCATTAAAATGTTGAGCAGCATTGTAGAAAAAGAATTTCTAATTTAGTACAGCAGTAACACCTAAGAATTTTAAAATAATGGTTAAGTGATAAATTAATTAATACGAACATAAACAAAATATTTTGTTTTCAGATCTTCCTTTTCCAATGATTGATCTTCTTCAATGAAACAGTCTCTTTGAACCGAGGCTTTGTTTTCGTCCATGGATGTGTCTCTTATTTATTGTCATTTAGGTTGTTATTTAAGTTATTATTTAATTTTACTTTGAAGCCAGAAACTATTTAATTTATAAAACATTAAGCTCGTGTTATTGCCACGTGTATCGTCTGTATCACTTTGCCTTGCAACCGTATGTGTGATGTCCGTTAAGAATCGTATTAGTTTAAAGTTAATTCATGAATTCGTATTATCTGTCCTGTCGTTATATCCATGTTTGACTGTTCCGGTTTTCTACATTAATAATTACGGTTAATTATGCAATTTTTGACTAATTTGTTAACACTGCCAGAACTACAAAAACTGGAATATTTTGTGTTAAATTTTTAAAAACGGCAAAAATGTAAAATGGAATAAAATTTTCAATTAGAAAAACATATCCTTTTAAGGTAACCCTATGTAGGATCTCTTTAAAAAGAACTGTTTCACTATGAATAGGCGGGAATGAACAATGTACGCACTTTAAAAGGTTATCAGCAGAGCTTTTCGGTGACTGGTTTTGTGAAGCAGTGATGTTACTCATGGAAAACTTGTAGACGAAAAACAAAAGCTGGTTGTTAACACAATGAAAAGATTTTTACACGAACAATTCTTCAAAAAGAAGAAATTCACTCCATGTGAATGTTTGACATTCTTCAGATATTCCGTGGGTGATTGCTGAAAATAATTCACCGGGCCACTAGACCGAGTGACCAATTCGGAACTGAGACTGTAACCCGGTATTGCGGTCGTCAGTAGTAGATATTCGATAAGGGTTTATTTTAGATTATGTTATCTATTAACTGTGGCTATTAATATCATAAATCTATAAGATAATCCGATAAAATAACAGAAAATTAATAAAACTGACTTTCCAAAATATCTAACAAAATTTATCATTTCTGGCTTTAAAACTTACTAAGTTGTAATTTCTCTTTTCCACGGAATACTCTGATGATTCATTTAGTGTAATTGATTTTCGAACAGAAAGCGAGCCGCTTACGGCCTTCTGTTTGAATGACGAAATAATTACGTAATTAAAAAATTATTTACAGTTCTACCGAGAATTATTATCATCAAGGTGAGTTTGAAAGAAGAGGACTCATGAATCCATGAATCAAATCGCGAAGGTCCGGTATGATGAAACAAATGGCTTCTTTGATTAAGTGGGTCACAAGTAATTACAAGAACAATTCATTAAAACAATCTACACGGGTTTTTTGCACTCGAAACAAAGGAAGCTCGTCGTAGAGCTTAGCAGAGTCGTTAAGGGTACTCGAGTTGTGACCTTGATTTTTGAAGGAGGTTTCGTAGCGATGTTTTGCTGGCATTTTAGATAAAGTCGATAATTTCGATTATAAATGATTTGGACAAACTTTCGAAAGTGTGCATACGACTTCCTAGTTCACGAGAAACGTGTAAACAGGCTTTTGAAAGCGATACATGAACGAATGAATAGAAGGTGATGTGAGAGGATATTTTTCTTCTTTTTATGAATAACTGTCCATGGTTTATGAGGTCACCTGAAACTTTAAATAACCTCCATTCCACAATCAACACTCGCTATTACTTTTCAAAGTTCAAAGTTCATTCTCGAAAAGACATTTTCTAATAGAATACATGCATAACATGCTTTATGACATTTTTCAATGTAAATTAATAATTAATCTATAAAACCTCCAAAATCATTGTTGCTATGTAACCATTTGCATTCTGAATTAAACTAAAAAAAACAACTTTATATTTGCTTAGAGGGGATTTTATGTTTCATTCAGATATTCAGACGCGCAGGATGTTTTAGTCAACAAGTCATAAATAAATAGTTGAGCATCCTCAAAATCTAAAAGCGGAGGCGTAACAATGGTTTCGACTAAAATAGATTCTGCGCAGATAGATGAGATGATTGATTTGCAATTGATTCTCGGTCTTCAGACAAGTGACCTTGCTTGAGGTCATTATAATTCTTGGCTGTTTAGAATGAATATTTGTAAAGAGTTGTTGTTGTTAAGACAAACCAGTTTCTTATCTTCTCTCCTTTACAAGCTGATAAGAAAAAGAGATATTAAGGGTCGGAATATGCCCCTAATTAAGGGGGAAAGCCCTGTGCAGTGGCACATCCCGAAACCCTCTAAACCCGCGATTGGGACAAGTGGCTGAAGTTTGGAAGTTTGGGACAAGTTGATGTAAAGTAAACGGGTGAAGAAATAGTTACAAATAAAGATTTTAAATAAGATTATCTGATGACATAAGATGATGTCATCACTTGACTCACCTTGATTACCTTCTATCAATAAAGTGTTAAAAATGTGGTTAACAAAGCCGATTCAGCGATTTGCAATAATTCGATTTTAAATTTTCGCAATATGTTGGGTTTTTTTTTTAAACTTCATTTCCAATGGGATGTCAAGTTTTATAATATTTTTCAAATTCAATTTTCTGGGTCAAGCCTCATCTCAAAAACTTGAGAACAAAATTACTATTTATAAAAACAAACTCTAAATTTTACGCAAACGTAATTACGCTAATCAAGTCGAAATCTCGAAAGTATTTTAAGATCATCAGCAATGTTTAAAAGCATAGGTTTTTTTTTTTGAGCAAATTTGTTTCTTAACATTTCATCTTGACGACTTTTGTGAACTGAAGAAGTGTTTCGTCTGGAATATTTATTAAAAATAAATTATCACTCAAAATGTCGTAACTGAACAAAAAGACAAGCACAACAGCGGACATAAAATGGAGAAAGACTTTCACAAACTCGGATTCAACAATTCAAAGTCACCAAGAAAATTGAAAACAAACTCTTCAAAAAAAAAAACATTCAAAAAACTGGTCCTCGTCGCATAGAAAACAAATAAATTATTAAAAATAAATTATGATGTAAACACGAATAAGACATTAACGGAAAACAATGCGACAAGATTGTCCAAAGATGACTTTACAATGAGGAATATGTGACTGAAGTCTTCAGCAAGGCAAGACTTATAAAACAAAATCTGGTCTGCCGAAACAAGGCGGATAAGATCCCCGTTCGCAGAGTCATCCGTGACGTCATGACTCGGAATGTCTCCAAGGGCTGGGAAGGTCTTTCTGTGGTACCCCCTCGTAACAGGAGAAGTAGCCTTTGCATGACCGATATGTTATTTGAGGTCTTCGTGAATCGTTTCTTTAGTACGTCATGTCGACCAGCGGGAATGGGAGATCTGGAAGATAATGAAAAAATAATTAGGTGCTTGGTCGGCTTAAATAATTGCTAACAATCTCAAAACTGCTTACTCAGTTTACCTAATTCTACATTTTATTGTCATCCTACTTACCAACAAAACTTAATCAATTATCGTAATTAATTATTATAACTGACAAATTAAAATTAATTATAATTAAAAAATTAACTAATTTATTACTCAACACTAGTAAAACATCACTATCAACGTACCATGATCGGGCAGCATTATAAATGGTGGAAACCATTGGAGTTTCCTTTCCGAATCGTCAAAAACTTCTTGCATCTTTTCGATGATTCTCAAACTCTTTCTTTTAAACTCAAACAAAATTTTAAATCAAATCAACTCGAATTCGAATCTTTAAACTCTTCTCCCAACGATCAAGCAGTCGTCGTATTCAGTTCAGCAGAGTAGTCGTTGCAGTTGAATATCTAGGCAGGCAGTCTCTCTATCGCTGTATCTCGTAGATTTGAGAATCGCTTCTATCTTGGCGCCTTTTATAACGCTGAAACTTGGCCACGCCTCTGTCGTTCGGTTTCCTCGGCGATGAAAAATTCCTAGAATGATTTCAACATCTGAGTAATTCGATCCTGAATCCACTTCTTTGTTCCTGTTCGTTTCTTTTAAGAGAACATCCTTCATTCATCGGATGTTAATTGCACAATAATTGAAGGTAATCGGGTACCATTGCATCTGTGATGTGTCAATTTACTTTGAAGTGTCTAACCTCGTAAAAATGTGTCGTAAACAGATGACTAAAGCGTTTTTTCCGGGGTTTCTTTAAAAAAAGAGGACAAAATCGTAAAAATAGAAACACTTGTGTATTTTAGAGCACATTTAAAAGGCTTGGCTTAAATCTATGTTGTTATTGTTCTTGCACTCATTCACCTCAGTTATATCGTTACTCATTCCCATTGAAATCTATTCGGGAAAAAAAAATTAATTCAGTTTATTTATTCATTTTCACTATTTATTGTGAATTTTACAAAATGAAAGACAATTTCCTACGATGATGCAACACTGCATTCCAGCGCCATGACACTTTTGAATCATCGACGATGAAAATCACCCACACGACGAGTTATTTTTAACCCAATTGTGACCTCATGCCATCAGTCACTGAGACGTGAAGCTTTGAAATAGTATAATAATGAAAACAATAATAATAATAATAATAATAATAATATTAATAAATAATATTAGTAATATCAACAATGGTAATAGTAATAACAAGTTTGAGTAAAAATATGTTTTAAACATGTGATTCCTCCCCTTATTCAACTATTGTTCAAGATTATTATTGTTATATGTATACACGTATTGATATATTATAAATATTTACATATTTTATTTAATATTATGATATTTATAAATTATAAATATATTGTATATATTTATTTTTATAATAATTATATATTTTTATTTTAATAACACATTCTCTCACATGCGACCGCTTTAAAAAATAAAAAAAAATAAATCATAAAATAATAATATTATAAAACTTAGTATTATGAAGATTTAAATACATAATATTATAATTAACACATTGCATCACATAATTATATAATTATTTATTATAAAATTGTGATTATTATACTTTGGCACTGAATTGCAACATGTAGACATGTACAGTCTTTGAACCATCTGTGGTTTATACTCAATGAACTTTCGTAAGAATCCTGAATTTGATTTTTACGTGACCGATTGTAATATCGAATTACAAATTCAAATTAATAGTAATAATCATCATAATGTTAATAATAATAATAATAATATAATAATAATAATAATAATAATAATATAATAATAATAATATATAATAATAATAATAATAATAATAATAATAATAATAATAATAATAATAATAATAAATAGAACAATAGTAACATTAACAATTGCTGTTACAATTATTATTTTATAAGTATTATTACAATTCATAATTTATTAATAGTTATTGTTATTTGTTATTATTAATTATATTAATTATAATAGTGGTAATAGTAGCAATAACTTATAACTATTAATAATGATGATTCTTTTTAATATCAATATTGTCTTATTATTATTATTATTGTAAATGCTATTATCATTATTATTATTATTATTATTATTATTATTATTATATTATTATTATTATTATTATTATTATTATTATTATTATTATTATTATTATTATTATTATTATTATTATTATTATTATTATTATTATCTTATTATTATTATATTATTATTATTATTATTATTATTATTATTATTCTTATTATTATTATTATTATTTACATAATGTTAAAAATAGAGATTTTTAAGTGCATTATATGGTAACATTACATAATGTAGCGTTTCTAAAAATGTTGTTGCATTTTATTAACGTTATTACTTAATGTTATTCCGTGAGGTTCTTCCACGGATATGTCATTGTTTTAATTATTTGTAATTATTTGTTAATTAACTCTTGAATATTCATCATTCAACAATCATTCTCATCGCAAACAAGTTGGCAGACGACAGTCAAGAAGACATGATAACCTAAGACGTATCATTGGATTGTTTTTATAAAACTGTTGAGAAACAGCAACGGAAACACTTTTCAACAAATTCTTTCGATGCAGAAGCGACATGAAGAAAACAACAACAACAACAACAACAACAACGACATGAAATGAATGATGTGACAAATAAATCATCTTTTGATCAAGCCGTTAGACCTACCAGCGATTGAATAAGCAAAACTAGGACCCTAATTGAATGTAAACATTTGCATAAAAGACACGTGACAATTTCTTGCTCGGATCTTTCGACATACTTTTTCTAGCGCATCCTTTCTTGGCCGAAGGACATTCAAATTCAACACGTGATTCGTACTTTGAATTTCCCTCCAATCTCCATATTTGGAGTTCGCGAAACTGGTGCGAGACGTTGAAATGTTTAAAAGTGAATTGAAGTAAAAAGATTTTTCTGAAGCAACGCAAGGAATGAAAGGCGCGCGGCCAGGTGAGATGATGTTAGGAATCGTCGAAATCTTTAGAATGTCGGACTAGACATCAGAAAATATCTTGCCAAATAATGTTTAGAATATTAATAATTTTCAAGAGGAACTTATCTAGAAATTTAGAGAAATAAATGCAATTAATTAAATGATTGTCTGATGAAGAGTGAATCCTCAATGCGGGCCGCGCATGCCACCGGTCTTGGCCTCTCAAGAATCCCGGGCATTCGCATGAAATGCGAGTGATTTCACACCCAAACAAGACTTCTCGATGCTCGAACTTCGTCTCGAATGAGTAGGCCTCTCGTGGTAGGACGGCATGGATCACACCACCTTCCTTCGCACAATGACTTCTTTTCCATCTTTGGAAGATTTCCACGACTCCTTCAGCTTCAATTTCCAGTTTTGGAGAACCAGGACTTTGAAATTCCTTCGAGATTCCCGGCATTTCTCGGTGGTCCGATCGACGAGTGACAATTGGTCTTCATTTACAACTTTCGATTCGACGGCAAGTTTAAATCTCGAGTGATGAATGTCATCCTATCAAGATATCGTCTGAACATTTTCATAAAGATATCATCTCAAATGTTATCGTTTCATCAGTATTTCTTGTTGCGTGCTCCATCGGTGCTCTGTCAGGAACAAAGAGTTGTCGACAGCAAGTGCAACTGCAACCACAACAATAACAACAACAACAACCACAATAACAACAACCACAACAACAACAACGTTTTGGTGCATTTGGAGTTCACGGATTCTTTGGTTGAGGTTGAATGAGTGCACGTTGAGCGGATATGAATTTGTTTCATAAATTGTTTATTTTCCGCTACTTTTATTTTTTATTTTTTAATTTCCATTTTTTATGATCTTAAAAATTACAATTAATAAAGATTAATAATAATAATAATATGATAATATTTTGATGTGATTAATATGATGTGATTTTAATTTTGAAAAATATTGAAAATAAAATTTTAACCGAAGGATTGAATTTTAACATCTAAAATGATAAATATCAACAAGTTTATCAAATAACTACATAAATAATTGATAAATATTTAAATTGTTGAACATATTTATCACAAGGGTTTCTGTCTCAAGTATTCGGAATCAGTCGAGATTGCAACTAGGCTTGCAAAATAAGTTTTCATTAAGTGAATATTATTTATTACTAGTTTTATATTTATCTATTTCAGTATTATTTAATACTTTATAAGTTTTATATTTATCTATTTCAGTATTATTTAATACTTTATAAGTTAATAAATTTCGTTTTATGGAGTAAAATGTTGATGAGATGTGACGTTGAATGCAAAAGGCAACAATGACAACAACAGTTTTTATTGATTCTTCAGTTAATTAACGGCAAACTTTCAACTATAATTAACTCAATTAATATACTAAATCTATTAAATTTCACTTAAATTAGCTCTGAACATTTTAGGAATTTTTTCTGAACAGAGCGTCGAATATAATTGGCCAAATAATTTCAAGGTTAAACCGAGGTCCATTTTTTGTCTTTAAGTTCCAAAAACTTTCATTTGAGGGTCAAAGTTTGCATGGAAGCAAACTATTGCAACTCTATTTGGTCATTGTTTGCCTGGTTTAACCTTGCCAGTGCTTTGCTGAATTGGTAAACAACAACAACAACAATGTTGTATTAGCATGATGATGATGATGGTTAATGTTTGTGCTTGAGTGTAAAGTTGATCGTAAATTCTGGGGTTTTTACACATGCAGGTATTACTTTCATTAATGGAGGTAATAATGAAAACATTCAGTAATGCAAACATTAATTCAATCATTAGTTATGTCTTATCGCGTGAAATTAATTGCAATCCAATTGTGAACTATTCACACAATCGAATCCAAACATTTAATATCGATTTTATCAGGAAATCACAAAAATCAGAATAAAAGAAAAATACAATTTGAAAGTTATCACCTGATATTTCTGCTATTTAAACAGATATTTCTTTTATTTGTGACGTCTGAAACACTGGCATTCTTGCAGACGGTCTATTTAAAACTCCCTACCTGGTGTAACAATCCCTAAAATCTTTAATGTATTCTATTAATTAGTTAATTACTAATCAGACAACAGGTCGTTAAAGAGGCCAAATAATGTCAAGGTGTCAATTGATTGTCTGCTGAAATGTTAGTAAATAGAATCACTAAAGTTTTAAAAAACGTAGTTTTAAAAAGGTATTTCGGCGATAGAAGACACTGTCGATGCTAATGGTGATGATGACGATGCTAATGGTGATGATGATAATGACAACAGCCCATTTGAAACGGTTATCAAATCATCATCAACAACAACAATAACAATGAAATCGTTGTCATAACATCAACACGTTACCAACAACGCGACACAATGCCAAGTTCATCAGCAACAGAAGTTTCGTGCACCACAGTTGTACGAAGAATTTGAACCTGTCGACCTCAACTCTACAAGTTCACCTTTAACCTCGAGCGTGTGTCGTTACAATTGGTGCAACTAATTATGGCCTAAGACAGGGTTGGGGTCACCTTGGTCGGGGCTTCTTTCCCAAAGGTGTCCTTGAAAATTCAAATCACGATTATTTTTGTTTTTCCGTTGCCAAGATTGACTTGGTAACTTGGCAGAGTCGCCTCTCAAATTTTAAAAATGGCCAGGCTTCCTCAAAGCAGTGTATGATTCTGGGTGTAACAAGTGCAACAGGTACAATTGGTACCGTACGCCAGCGATTAGATCTCTTTCAAAGACTCTGGTTACATTCATTCACCAGTTAAGTTACCTTTCGATCGAACGTACAACCACCTTTCAGTGCATTTCTGTCATTCATCTTGATAACGATACAGCATTGTTTAACCATTGTCGTTGTTAATATTCAGTGCAGTTAATTATAACAATTAACAGCTGGTTAAGTGCCAATCGACGCTTTAGGTGCGCGTGACCCTCGAGATATGATCGAATTAGGCTCGTGTCTCTGGTGACATCTGGTGCACAGGTAAAGAGTTCATTTGATAGTCTGTATGATTATATTGTAATGCAGAAAAATAATTAAATGACAGATTAACTAATTATGTCATTTTGAATTTGTAAAGTCAACAATCATATATTCGTGAATATTGATAAGCTCTTGAACAATATAATAAGTGTTTGCTGGAACAACTTTTAATAATATGATAATAATACTAATAATAATAATCATAATTATAAAATAAGTGAAACGTTATTACTTCAAAAGTATTATTATTGTAATTACGATAAAATGATAATAATTAATAATATTTAATTATATGTTATTATTATCATCAACCATCAAAGTACTCCTGAACACTCCAAATGCAAGAATTATCAATATCATCATAATTATCAATTCTTATCGAAATGTCGTCAGATTTTCATTTCTCAACCTTCAGTGAAATCATGCGACTAATATTTAATAATAATCATAATAATAATAATAACAATAATAATAATAATGATAATGATAATAATAATAATATAAGTATAGGTAAATGTTATGTAATATTTTTCTATTAATGTAAATTTTATTATTATTATTATTATTTTATTTTTTTTGTATTTTATCATGTTTTCTATTAATAAGTTCATTCATTCACTCATTCATTGTTTCAGTAATTCATAATTATAATAATTAGTTAGAGGTGCGATTGTATTAAGTTAATAATAATAATTGTTTAAGTGATCGACAGAAAATATGGACCGGTTAAGAAAGAAAGCTCATCTATTCAAAAGTCACTGCATGCTGACATCTTAATCATTTTAGTGATTTACGTTCACTATTTAACAATTATTTGTTAATATTATTAATGTAATCCTTTAATAATTTGACAATGTAACATAATAATACATTAACATGTAATGCATATTATTTACTATCTATTTTTACATTATCATTAAAATTATTTTCAAAATTTATGTACTATATAAATTTATATAATTAACATTACCAAATAATAAATAATTTATTTTCCAATATCGGAATATTTAGAATACCTGCGTTGTCATTGGCAACGAGAAATGAAATATTCTGTCATCATCATTGATGGGTCCAAATTACGAGTCGATAATGAAATTTTACTCGAGAAGTTCAAAAGTCAACAAATATCATCAAATATTGCATCACTTTTTAACTTTTTTAATTGTACACACATTTCACAGAGTATAAGTGTACTACAATGAAGATAGGTACTCATTGTAAATACTTAATGTGATACGATATGCTCACCATGTAGAAGAATAAAGGAAATTATGTCGCACCAATAATTATTATAATTTAGTTGTGGTCTTATGGAAAGCAAATGGCCACTAAACGGAATTATAACATTTCTTGCGTCAGATGTTTCTATGGAAACGAAATGCTGATCGTTAATTTTCGAACACTTCTTATCTCAGACATTTGAAATATTTCAAACATCAAATATGTCAAATGTATTTTATTTTATTTATTTTTAAATATGTCATCAGTAACCAACTAACAATCAATCGATTGAATATATCAGTTTAATTATATTATTATTCGAGTTTCATTACTTTTATTTCAGCTTAATCTTAGTGAAGACATTAATTTGTTAAATAATTATAATATAATTATTATTATATAATAATTTAATATAATCTGATAATTTGTCATTTCTTTGATGCATTTGTTATCAACTGAACATCAACGGAAACAAACAGCTCGGTCATAGCTATTGCTGTTTCTCTTTTCACAATCATCATCATCATCATCACCATCATCATCATCGTCGTCGTTGTCATCATCATCATCATCATCCTCACCATCATCTTCGTGATCGACTTACTACCGTTATTAAGATCGTCATCATCGAGATGGGCGTTGAATTGCAAATATACAATTCAAGGCCCCCATTGTTAATGAGCACTTGATAAATATTAATGAAGTTTGTGAGATTTTTCATTTGTTTATTGCGATAATTAATTTATTTGCAATAAAACTTGTAATTTATTTGTTGACCCAATCCTCATTTCACTGTAATTGCTCGACGTAATCCAATTACTATGTGGGCCTATTCTCTATCGATCGTAAAAAATGCTATTTTTCATTTACCTTATATTTTGAGTATCTTGTGTTTGTGAAGGCACCTTTGTTTATTTATTTATTTATTTATTTGATTAAAGTCCGTTGCATAACTAAGATGATTTGGATTTAAAAAGGGCCCCTCTTAATGAACCCACAATTCATACAACTTCGAGGGCACTTCAGTGCAGGCTGGGTTTCGAACACAACACGTTGAGACTTCTGCCATCACCGCCGCTTGCAGGACTGCAAGACATTCGAACAACCTTTAATTATAATTTTTACCATTAAATATTAATAATTACAAGTTACTTTGCAAATGATACAGTGATAATTGCTTTCCCAGCGTGCAAAAGCAACAAGAGTCGTGTTCGAAACCCAGCTTGCGCTGCCACAAGCACCCGAGGGATCCGATAATTCTTTTGGAAACACCAGAGTTTTAACGTAATTACACTTTACAATTAAGACTTTGTTAGCTTTCCATTACTAAACCGACAAAGGGGCGCATCGTGGCTGCCGCGCCTAGGGGCCTGCAAGGTGTATCGGATGTCCTGATCATGTACTTGATTCCGATTTCTGGTTTCTGACAAGATGCTCTAAGAGGTGATGTTGGTTTAAAACTTATTTCTCGATAAACTAAGTGGCCAAAGATGGCATTTAAATTTAAATAGTCGTTGAATTGAAATACAAATACTCTTACACAACGGATGCCAATACCACATGCACACGTGCGCGCCAATCGTGCCTTCGACGCTGTGCAACTTAGAGTATGGAGCCCCTTTATTAAACTGCAAAACTTGACCCGGATTTCTGGTTTCACAAGAGGCTCTAGGAGATGAAAAGAATCTTGAAGTGAAAATCTGAGCCACGCTGTTAATGTTTGTTGTTTTTTTTTTATAATGATGATAATTTTCTATTTATGATGTCAACCAATGAAATCAACCATTTAAGCTGGAAATAACGCAATGTAAGCAAAGGCAAAATCAAATGACACACGTGATGCGTTTGTGGCCCACATTTATTTGCTAATTTTTTTTTATAAAAATTCATTTAATTTGATTGGCTGTTAACGAATGTGTGCTAATTTCAAATCCTCCGCACGAATAAGCCTTCTTTGGTAATACGATAAGTAATTGTTCAATTGTTCAATCAATGTCGGTAAATTATAAATCGTCCACAAAAATAAATAATATTACAGTTAAATGATATTTTTCATGTTATTAAACAGTTCAAAATAATTATTAATAATAGTAATATTTACGATATAAAATAAGCAAAAATAAGAGTAAAAAATAATTAATGTTATAATAAACATAAAGATTATTATTATTATTATTATTATTATTATTATTATTATTATTATTATTATTATTATTATTATTATTATTTATTATTATTATTATTATTATTATTATTATTATTATTATTATTATTTATTTCAAATCGAAATCAAGCAACGACATGCCAAGCGAATGAAATGAAAATAAAGCTCATCATCGTTGTGCTTGCCTTTGATGATTCACTCCTGACATCTTTGGAATTGAAAATAAAATATAAAATAAAAATTTACTTTTTAAAGCTTGTGAATGAATGAATTTGCTTTTAAGTACTAATAAAATATTTCCATCCAAATTTAAATTAATTTTAATTATCTATTTACCACATCAGCAGCTACATAAAATCCCAGACACTTGCCCCGACTATTCCCTCTTTTTGCTGCCCTGACTAGAGTATTAAAGTTGTAATTCTGAATTATGTAAATAAGATAATTTAAGATACCAACCAGTAAATAGTTTCTCATCGAGAAGTGATGATTGGACGAAGAACTGTTTTTTCGTTGGTGTTTCGAATGATGTTTCTTTGTCTTTCTCGTGCATTCTGTTTAGACTCCTTGATGGCTTAACTTCTGTTTAATTTACAATTTAATTCTTTTGTCTTAACTGAAGATAGTAAAATTAAAAATAATAAATTTATAATGAGCAATATTATTAACATTAACATTATATTATTAACAAATAGACTAACTAATAACTTCAATTTCTAGCTGAATTCAACATTATAAACTTGATTTTTTTTAAATCTTTAAAACAACTGACGAAATAGATGGACGACATCGTGAGCACTGCCCAGGTAGTTGGAGGCGACACACCTGTAGTCCCCGTAGTCCTCAGCGCTCAGATCAGAGATGGAGATGCTGAGAGTGATTGAAAACTCATCCTCGGGGTAAGCATCGACCCTGTATTTGGGTGACTTGTCGAGTCTATCGGAATTCTTCTGCCAGTAGTTGATGGCGAGTGGGGATGCTCTGATGATGCAGTTCAGGATTGTCTCCCTACTGCCCAACAGCTGTCCGAGTCGTCTGGTTGGCAAACTGATTTCTGGCGGGACTGGGGTTTTTGGTTTGTTGGGTTAGATTGTTGTAATTATTCTACATTAACGGTTACACTGATGTAAACGTTTAAAGATTATCATAAAAAGTTATTTGAGAACTTTATAATATAATTTTACATTTATAATAATAATAATAATAAATTTAATAATTAACGCTGTAATCAATAAAATCAATTTAAATATATTAATGAAAGAAACCCGACTAAAATAATATTTTATTGAATTTGCGAAATATCTTGTACAAATCAACAAATATTTTTTCAATCATAAGCCTTTGGCATATTTTATTTCGTGGAATAAAGTGTTCACTTACGATTACATTAAAACTTAAAATCCATCATCATCACAGATTACATACTGCTTTGTAACAATGTAATACTAAAATATTAATATTGTATAACTATAATAACCCAATAAATAAATAATTATCAATAGTAATACCAATGATCGCCTCTATATAATTATATTTACTCTAAAATATATAGTAAATATAGGAACAACCAAAATTTTCATTGGCACCCTAATATAAAATTATAAATATTTATTACATTCATCACAATAATAATAGTATTATCATTATTTTTATTATTATTATCATTATTAAAGTAAAATTGTTTTTTTGAGCGGAAAGCAAGATCATCTTACAGTGTTTTAGCTTGGATTCCCAGGTAAATTAACAACCTTTCAGGGGATGAAACGCCTCGAAATAAATTCCAAGACTCATTTTCTTCAATCAAACTCTCAAATTCTGGACACTCAACCATTTTAAATGATTTTAAAGAGTATTAAAAATGGAAATTTCAAGCCACGGAAATTTTAAACCTTCATTTTATTGTGCTTAAAGGTTCTAAAGAAGTTATTTATTTGACGATGACTAAATAGCATTAAATCGTATTAAGTAACGATATTAAACATTATTATTGTATTTTCATAGTAATTTTAAATTTATCAATCGCATTTAATTAGTTAACAAATAGCAACAGTCGTCCATCAGTCTACACCCACCCGCGAATGATGTGAAGAACATGGGCAAAATGGGGAGGCATGTACTAGAGGAGTTCAAGTTTTGTTGATTACAGAGACAACAAGGACATGGAGTGGACTGTAAATCGTTTGCACTGCGCAACTTCAAATGATTCCCCTCATCGGCACTCCAGTCAGGTAGCCGTTACGCTCCATTGGAGTCGGCACACAGCGCACAATACAAGCAACATTTGCTCTTATTTTTAAATTTCTCTTTCATCCCTCTACAAGTATTTTGTCTGTGATTTATTGTTATTAATGATATTATTATTATTACCTTTATCTTTGTTATCATCCATGCCATACATGCTATTCGAGTTGTGATTGTTTAAAACGTAATTCACTTGATGGAGATGTTTAATTCAGACGAATTTTAGAATTTCATTAAAAACTTAAAAAACCTTAACATTTTATTTAAAACCATAATTAACTTTTCAACCCCAAAACAGATTAATAAACACAACATTTTGTAATTCACACCGGAACAGAGCAATCGAAACTATTATTTATAACCCGGTAATTCCAGCGAGTTATTTTCATCTCCTGGCAATAAACTAATAATAACCAAGGGTAGAGGGAACCGATTGCCAGCTCATAAGGCCACCCACCCGTGAAATCCTATGAATATCAAACAGAGGCACTTCACCGTAATAGGAAGTCAAACATTAATCTTGTCCGTTCTTGATGGACGTGCTTTGAGATTGTTGTCGTCTGCTCTTGTTGTGCGTGGGTGGTGGTTATGTGTGTATGTGTGTGTGTGTGTGTGGTGTGTGTGTGTGTGAGAGTAATGGGAATGTCCACAACGACAAATGAAAAGAAGAGCTATTTTTCTCGTTGATTAAATTATTTTATTTTATTTATTTGCATAAATTATAAATCCAAACCGCCTTTTTTATTCTTGCTTAATAATATTTTCAAATGTAATAAATTAACAAATTTAATAATTGATGCAACGAATAAATCTAACAACGCGCCCGAAATTTGTAAACAAGCTGTTACATCAATGTATAATAATTAGCATTAGCATTAAATATCTTAGCATTGAAATTAACATTTAAACGATGACACTGGTATTATAATTGCTAATACTAACATTATCATTCATAACATTATCATTATTAACATTAACATTAACACCACCTCTAATATTAACATTATCAGTAACACCAACAATAACATTGGCATTAACATCAACATAATTAACATTAACATTAACATTAACATTAACATTAACATTAATATTAACATTAACATTAACATTAACATTAACATTAACATTAACATTAATATTAACATCAACATTAACATTAACATTAACATTAACATTAACATTAACATGACATCAGCATTGACACCGCCAAGGCAAGATAAATTACTGACACTGAACAGACAGCATGAAGTCCTCCTCGTCAGTGTCAGGAATGTCATTGGAAGCCAAACATCTGATCCTGCCTTTGCACTTCCTCGAGATGTTTGTCATCGTCAGTTCTTCGCCCTCGAACGACCAAACTGATCCTGCTATGTGGCCTTAATGCGAATGAACGTTGCCTAACTACTAATAATTCATATTCTTATTGTTATTATTATTATTAATATTATGATTGTTATTAAGAATATTATTATTATTATTATCATGATAATTATTGCCTATTTTTGTAATCATCATCGTATGCATTGAATTAAAATTTAACCAATTTTTTTGAAATAAATAAATAAAATGAAAAAATGATAAATGTCAAATTAAACCCAACCCCTCAGAGTAAAACTACCGGCTCACTTTGGTTATACAGGAGTTCACCTTCACCAGGTGAGATGACGCATCCAGGTAATTGATCCTCCATCTTTCTGTACCAGGTGATCAGGGGCTTTGGACTTCCAGTTGCCGTGCAGTTGAGGCTGATGTTGTCGCCTTCCTTCGTGCTGATGTCGTTTGTCGAGTGTTGGCGGATGATTTTTGGGGGAACTTGGTTTTTTGGGGAGAAATTAATAGGTTTTACGAGTTGAAAATAAATGGAAATGTAATCTATAAATAATTTCCAATTTGACCCAAAGAGCTGGCCTTTATGAATCAACTAATCGCTCAACATATTCGACTCACTAAAAACATTAATTAATCAATATTAATTAGTTGCTGCATCACGCGATAAGGTCAACAATATTATACCAACATGCGTAATAATCAGAGCATAACTCAATTAAACGTATCTAATGCAATCAATAAATTTATTAACAAGACACAAACAACAAATAGTAACAATTATAATTCGTAATAACCACCAAAATCACCAACAACAACATCAACAACAACAACAACATCATCATCATCATCATCATCATCATCAACAACATTAGCACCAGCATAACAACAACAATGTTATCATCAACATAACAACGACAACAACCCTTGACGAAGAGGTTGACTCTCTTCTCCTTGATCGGCAGCGAGTTGACACTGCAGAGATAGGTACCTGCGTCGCTTCCTTTGACGTAGGTGATTTGGAGATTCCAGTCGTTCACGTCCATCCTGACCACCGAGAACCTGTGGTCATCGATGACCCGGTACTCCCCGTGGGTCAGTGGAATGTGCAACTTGTCGATCCAAACTACCTGTGTGGGGTGGAATGCAAATTTATCATGAATGGAAACTTATGGTTGGGTTAACTTGGAAAAGGGTATAAATGGGTGAGCGGCTTTGTTGTAAATTGTTAGCTAAAATACTGAAGCAATAGTAATCTGCAATCTTAAGTAATATTTGTTAAGTATTAAGAATTATTCGAATTGATTTTGATTTTAGAATTTGCAACACTACTCGTTGCTTGATATTTTAATGCTCGTTTCATAAAGTAAATTCATATAGTAAATTAACAAGGTAATTCATCGAAATTGCATTGCTGATATCTACAATTTAATGCATTAGTTTTCAATTTTCTAACAATAATATCATAAATTTAACATCACAACATTAGCGTAAGTATACCACTGAATTGTTAGTAATAATATTAGTAAATAAAAATAAAAACCTTTCGTTTACATCACAATATCCGTTAAATATTTAAAACATAACATCAGCAAAAAATATTGTAAATTCATACCTTAGGCATTATCATTATGCTCGCTGACTAGGTTTGCTTAAGTCGCATGTCCGCGTGCAGCAGAGTGGCGCAGTGGAAGCGTGCTGGGCCCATAACCCAGAGGTCCGTGGATCGAAACCACGCTCTGCTAGGGCTTTTCATTTGGTGATATTGTTGGTTAGACAACAAATTATGTTATGAGTTGCGGTATAATTTACTTTTTTCGATTAATGTGATTCTCGTAAAATAATTTGAATATTAAGCTGTTATTATTATTGATCTAGTCACTAGATTCTAGTCAGTTATTGCTTTTATGCTAACAATGACAATATCGAAAACGATACCAGCCACGATTACAACAAAGAAGAAGAACATAATACATTAAGAACATTATCACAATATGACGTAACGTATTGTAATAATACGATGAATATTTATGAATACATTAATTAATATACAGCAAAGGTCCTCAAAGAGCGGAATTGTTATGTTAACTAAATAACGCTTTTTAGTTTTTCTAGAGTGGTTAAGTCCAAATAGCCTTATTTATGCGAAGAACTCTAATCAGATAAATAAATAAATACATAAATAAATAAATAAATAAATAAATCTGAAGAGCGGACTGTTCAAAGGAACGGCAAACGGACGGACAAACGGGTACCAAATCGCTTTTGAAGACCCCAGGAACGGACAAAGTGCTTGTCTGAAGGTCTCAATCTGCCCCTCTTTTAAATTAATTTTTAACTCCTTTTGGGTTTTGTGTATCAATAACATTTGCATAAAGTACAGTTTGATTGTGTCAATATCAATATCAATAATTTGATGTTTCATTGGGTATCAGAAAGGATGTACTCATAGTTTTCAAGCGGCCCCAAAGTGCAAATTTATTTTTCAAATTTTACAAGTTCTACTTAAATTCGAATTCAGCATCTCTCAAATAATCCTGATGATGATGATGATGATAACGATGCAGATAATGATTATGACGATGATTGGGACGATGATTGGAATGATGATTGGGATGATGATTGGAATGATGATTGGGACGATGACCACTTACGAATCTTGATTGGAAATGATGAGGTGAGATATCGCAAGTTTGATTTGAGTGATGGAATGAAATAAAATATTATTAAATGCGATAGAATGCAATAAAATAGGATAAAATGTGATAAAATATTTTAAAACGTTTGAAGGCGTTTCAGTCCTAGGTCAATTTATTTTGATTATGTGATCGTATTTTGAGATTAAGGAATGCAAATGAAAATAAGTTAATTGTTATTATAATGATGATATTGATAATTCTAATTCTAATTATATATTATTGCAAACATTTTTAATTATAGTTTAATTATAACGCTGATGTATTATTTGTGCAATTGTGATTTGATAGCATGCAATTATCTGTGATAATTTCAATAACGTTTGAAATAACTGGCTATTAAGCAATTAATACATTTATTTAACTTATTTTGCTGTCGAATACTTGTTGAATAAAATTGACGTTTATCACTTACAAATAATTTCATGAAAGCATTAACAAGCTAAACGATTTGTTTATATTTACATATCATTACAATAATTTATAATAAATTATGATTGTTAAATATGAATTAATTACCCTGTGTATGGAAAGGTATTGGATCTTACACGGGAGAACTGCTGTTTGACCCTCCAAAACGGTTACATTTGATATGTCCACATCGAACACTGGACCCATGGATATCACTTGGAATTAATTAACATTAATAAATTAATTAATTAATAATTTACGAATATTAATTAAAAGATATTAGTTAAGGAACAAAAACACTGAATAACGAAAACCAGTTCTTAGTTAATTTAAGCAAGATGATTTCGAATATGTAAACCATTTTCCTTTATCATAATATGTGTGCAATGTACATTTTAAGTTGCTAACAATCATATTTAGGCAAATAAAAACTTTTGCTTGACAATATCTTAAGAATTAAACATGATAAAGCAAAGTTATTAATTTAATGATAATATTATTGGCATTACCCAATTAATGATTAAATTAAAAAAAAAAACTATTTCAGTAGTTCAAGTAGGCTTAGAGGGCAAAGTTTCCTGCAAACGGCGGTAAAAGCAACGGTCGTCACGTGTCGCGTTCGCAACTGACCTTGCGCTTATGGCGTTTTAAAAATAAAAATTATTTTTATTAATGTTAATATTATATGACTTATTACATCACTTACTTTAGGTTAATTAAATTAGTAATGTTAACATTAATATTTGTAAAATTTGAATGTCTTAGTAATATTTGCATTATGTCTTTTAATTTTAAAAATAATGTTTAACCATTTTCATCATAAGTCTCATCGGGATAATCTGGGTAGTCGTAACCAGTGTCACCTTCAGTTTGTCCTGATGAATTAAAAAACATTTTTTTTATAACATTTAAAGTAATTAAATACTGTTGTATTGTTAATTGAAATAATTATTTTAATCATTAATTAATTTAAACATCAGTTTCATTTGATCCAACAAAGATGCTCAAGGATTTAAGAATTTGAAGGCCATTGAGAAATATAAGAATGTCTTTAATGTTATCAAATATATTGTCAAATAAATTAATATTAATTTGTTTCCTAAGAATTTTGAATACTTTTATCGATATATAAGCCCAAATTACTAAAACATACTTTACACAAATTAACAATCACAAGCCGAGATCAATTAATATTTGAATGTTAATGTAATTTACTTATTCAAAATTACTATACACGTAAGATCTTTATTTATCAACTAGGTTCCTAACTGCTAAGTTACTTGCTTTCAATTAAAACTTAATAAATTACTTAAGAAATATATATTTATAGAAAGTGCCAACGAATTCATGACGTAGTTAATCTCTTAATAAGTTGTAATTGTTAAATTAGTTAATTAATTAATTAGATTCGTAACCAGGATCTCACCTCCGACATAAATAACTTGAATTATCAGAACTGCAACAATAATGACCAACATGTGATTGCTTTTTTTCCTTGAGGACATCGTGGAAATGTAGTTAACGTAATAATATCTTAATTAGTTATGCCAATGATTACGTCAATTAATTAACTAGTTAACATTCTAATTAAGAGTTAAGTTTTCTTGCTCCTTCTCGGTGATTTGTTAAATCGAAACAAATATCGCATCGTTTTTTAATATAAACGGGGTCTAATATATGTCTAGAAGCTAAAATAAATATTTATGCCTAGTTATTTATATTTGATATTAATTAAGTAATTAAAAACTCATTATGAGGTTTACATTTATAGGAATCATTTCAATTGAAAAAGTAGCAAGGAATACAATCATCGGATCAAGATTCCAAAGGCGAGGCTTTTATAAAGATTGGAAATCTCAGCTAATCATCAACGTCATCATCATCATCATCATCGTTGTAGCCGTCGTCGTTGTCGTCGTCATCATCATCATCATCACAAATGGCATCTTGAGTTGTATGAACATTATTCGTGTAAAACATTACGTATTATTTATTTATTTGCATTTTTTTGCATCGTTTGAAGGCAACTATTAGATACTGATAAAAAATGTAAATGCTTGAGAAATTCACAAATAACATATATATAAAATTTAATGCATTATTTGTTATTTTACAATTTAAATTTAACGCAATATCGCATGCACTCACATTAGATATTCATTACATATTCTCAGACAATGTTTTGAATAATAAGTGAAGCAATTACTTAAACTGAATAATTATAAAAATATCAATAAATAGCAATAAATTATAATTAATAACCAATAATATTTCATTGAATAAATAATTACAATATTATCAGTAAATATAGGAAATTACAATTAATAAATTTAGCATCGGAAATAGAAAAGGAAGACGTCTAAGTGCTGAAGTTCTCAGGTGAATGCAAAAGTCCTGGTTTCAATTCCCAGCAACTTCCTGAATGTCATTTACTCTTGCTTGCTCTTTCACTGGCCAGTATGAGTGGAATGGCTGATTATTAACTACTAAGTAAAATAGATATTAAACCTATTAGATAGATGGTTTTTAAGTGCAAGATAAGAATTTTTAATTAATTAATAAAATCATTAATTTGTTAGTAAACAAAATATCTTTACTAGTATTTTTTTAGTCTAGTTAATTTTAATAAACTGATTGTCTTTTATTTAAATGTATTTTAATAAGTTTTATAACACATGGCGCTTTATAAATTAATTATTATTATTATTATTATTATTATTATTATTATTATTATTATTATTATTAATTATTATTATTATTATTATTATTATTATTATATTATTATTATTATTATTATTATATTATTATTATTGTTATTATTATTATTATTATTATTATTATTATTATTATTATTATTATTATTATTATTATTTATTATTATTATTATTATTAATTATTATTATTATTATTATTATTATTATTAGTATTATTATTATTATTATTATTATTATTATTATTATTATTGTTGTTGTTGTTGTTGTTGTTGTTGTTATTATTATTATTATTATTATTATTATTATTATTATTATTATTATTATTATTATTATTATTATTATTATTATTATTATTATTATTATTAAAAATGACTTCTTATTTTGTAATTTTAAATAAAAGTTTTATAAAAAAATAAAAGAATTTTGAAGAGAATGATAATTCAAATCAATTCACACATGAGCGTAATGCATCAATAATAATAATAATAATAATAATAATAATAATAATAATAATAATAATAATAATAATAATAATAATAATAATAATAATAATAATAATAATAATAATAATAATAATAATAATAATAATAATAATAATAATAATAATAATAATAATAATAATAATAATAATAATAATAATAATAATAATAATAATAATAATAATAATAATAATAATAATAATAATAATAATAATAATAATAATAATAATAATAATAATAATAATAATAATAATAATAATAATAATAATAATAATAATAATAATAATATAATAATAATAATAATAATAATAATAATAATAATAATAATAATAATAATAATAATATAATAATAATAATAATAATAATAATAATCCTAATAATAATAATAATAATAATAATAATAATATAATAATAATAATCCTAATAATCCTCCTAATAATAATCCTAATAATAATAATAATAATAATAATAATAATAATAATAATAATAATAATAATAATAATAATAATAATAATAATAATAATAATACTAATATAATAATAATAATAATAATAATAATAATAATAATAATAATAATAAGCATCAGTGCTACACTACCAGACTCCACTACTTATTCAGCATCATAAACTGATGACTTTCGACTAAATAAATAAATAATTTAAAATAAAAATTCTACAAAGAGCATTGTTACGAAGGCAGAATTACAATCAAGCACAGATCTATGACCAACCATCGATCGGCGAATGGGCGGAAGTGGTTGTGTCCCTGTAATTTCGCTCGCTTCAAAGATGGCCGAGACCATAGAATGGAAAAACAAAGACCTCAAATTATGTACAATTCACCGGCCTCATTGCTGCACGCTCTTTCAAATATCGCCATGTTTAGCAAATTATTTTCAATAATATAATTATTATGAAAATGTTTTCATACTTTATCCTTAGAATTTAATAATATGTGTTTCATTGTCAGTATTTAAAATAATTTTTATTACTTGATATCACTGTAATTAAAATTATGTTAAAGTTTATTTGGAACAATATAATTAATATTAACTCAAAACATTCCAATAATATAATAATATTCTATGAAAATAATTTTGAAATAAAATTTACTTAGAATTTTAAACAAAAACGAAGAATTAACAACGTTGGTGTCTGCTTCTTTGCTTCAGCATTTTTGCCAATTCATCATTATTGTTTCTCTTGCCATCATCGTTGTCTTCGTAGCCATCACCAGCATCATCGTCATCATTATTATAATTATCAATGGTCATTGTCATCACCATCATCATCATCATTATCGTAATCATCATCGTCGTCGTCGTCATCATCAACAAGTTTGGTGAGGTATTTCAGTTTAAAATGTTGTTGAAATTTTCGAAAAGATTAAACAATGCTCGCCACCTGAAGGTAATTTAAGTGACACTCCCGTGGTATTAAATTTTTAAAATAAATTTAATATTATTTAATTATACTAAAATCATTATTTAAAAATTAATTAATTAATTAAAATTTACAGCATGAGAACCAACCATTTTACTTATTACCGTAAGGAAGGTAATAACCAAGTGATTAATTTAATTTATGATTCAATCTTATTTTCCCGAAAAATAATTTCATAACATTCGCTTCAAAATGAACAAGCATTAATATAAATTTAGCGAACATATTATATTTTAAAGTAAATTATTTTTCATTCGCATGTAAAAGGTAGAAATGCTGAACCACTGTTATGAATAAAATGTTTGAAACAAACTTAATATGAAATTTAAAAGAACATGTTTTTAAACACACAACTAATACACTCAACTCATAATTACAAAAATTTTAAATTTAACATGCAATGGCAACCAGTAAAAATAAATATTGATCAAACTTTTCAGATGAAACGCAAATCTCACACTCTGTGACTCCAAATAACCTTTAACGACCGATCAAAAACTACCGAATGAACTTTAAACAACCTAACGATGACCCACGAACTTTGAACTCTGCACCATCTCCAATGAGTTCATAAACTCCGCTAATCTTTCCTCCTGAGTCAGACTTAAGTCTCTGGGGTGTCTTTGTAACCGATGCAAGATTAGGAAGAACTTGAAGCGATGATGGTGACGGCGATTATGATGATAGTGGCGATAATAATGATGATGATGATGATGATGATGATGATGATGATGATGATGATGATGATGATGATGATGATGATGACGATGATAGTGGCGATTATGATGATGATGATGATCCTGAAGCCCCCGATGACGACGATGTTATGGTGACGTCATTACGATTGTAAGTAAAAACATTTTTTCAAACACCGACGACGTTGACACCTCGTTACTAACAACGTCTCTTGAAAGATTTTGAAGTGAAAAACTCCATGTCCAGCCATGTTTATGTGACTCGGCGATAATAAGACGGATGAGCGCCATTTGTGCATGACGTCTGCCGACCGGAAATCGCGATAACCAACGATTCAAAAGTCCTAATGATAATAATAACAACAACAACAACAATAATAATAATAATAATAATAATAATAATAATATAATAATAATAATAATAATAAATAATAATAATATATAATAATAATAATAATAATAATAATAATAATAATAATAATAATAATAATAATAATAATAATAATATAATAATAATAATAATAATAATAATAATAATAATAATAATAATAATAATAATAATAATAATAATAATAATAATAATAATAATAATAATAATAATAATAATAATACTAATAATAATAATAACAATAATAATAATAATAATAATAATAATATCCTAAAGCATGTTTACATAAAATATTGACAAAATGATCGCTAAAATAACCTAGTTACCTTACGAACTGACTCGTTTTTTAAGATGATCATAATTTTCTGTCATCGATGATGATGACGATGACGACGACGATGATGATGATGATGATGTTGTGAAGAAATGAAAGAGATGATGGTAAAGAGTTGGTCCGAATAATAGGGAGATTATGATTACATGTAGGGGTATTAAGGAGATGATGATGGTGGTGATGACAGTGTGGGTAATAATGAGAAAATGATGACTGTGAAGATGGTAATGATAATTTGATAATGATGATGATGATGATAATGAGAGTATTGGGGAGATGATGATGGTGGTGATGAGAGTATCAAGGAGATGATGATGATGAGGAGGAGGAGGATGAAGATGAGGATGAGATTGAGAGAATAAAAACATCTTTCGATGTTTGGCCGAAGTTTTAGTCGAAGCGCGAAGTTGTTGATGAAGCGTGGAAGCTTTCGATTGTTTTTTGCAATCTTTTCGATCATTTACGGATTAAATAATTACTTATTAATATTATTTATTTATTTATTTATTTTATTTTATTTATTAATATTCCCAAAGGATCGATTATATTACGTTAATTATATTAATTTAAATAACAAAATAATTAATTCATTTTAAAATCACAATTTTAATGTTTGGTTTTAAGTTGGATTTCTCAACCTTCCATGAAGCAGGTTACTAGTGACTTTGTGTAATTACGATTTTGAAATTACAGTTTCTAGAATCATGAAAAATGTAACATAATTATTATTAAATATGATGTGAATAGAAAATAAATTAAATAAATCAATAAAAGAACAAATTTTGGATAAATTTTCAATAATTATAATATTCAGTTAGATAACGAATTATTATTGAAAAGTTTGCAATCATTTTAATTCTAAAATACTTTGTTGAAGTTGAGATGCAAATGTTAATAAAATAAACAATCATAAAATTAATAAATATAATAAACACGAAATATAATATAATATATAAATACAAGACAAAAGGTTTCTTAAATGAATTCAATTTATATTCTAAAAATTTATATAAATTAAATTACATTAAATTCATTTTTGTTTTGAATTTATTTGTGTGTTGTTGCAAATTTTGGAAAGTTGTTGACTAATTTTTCGTTGTCAACAATTCCAAGTGTTGAGATTTTTTTGTCATCGATTTGAGTTTTTAAATAATGAATTTTAAATTTCCGTTTTGCCATCTCATTTTCCTAAATTATAGTTCGGGTTTAAAATAAAACAAATGTTGTAAATATCAAACATCTTGACATTTTCACTTTCAATTTATTTCAACAACTTAAGAAATCCAAACATAAAATATCATCATTAATATCAACAACAACAACAACAACAATAGTATGAATAACAATAATGATAATATTACTAATGACAATAATTATAATTAATAATATTAATAACAACAATATTAATAATAATAATATTTTATAATAATAACAATAATGAAAATATTACTATTAACAATAATGATGAAATTAATAATAACAATTTTTCAACGTAAATAAATATGAATAATTGTTTTTAAAGTTGCTTAAACAACCTTTACTAGGCTGGAAATTAAAAATTTGATAATAATAAGCAAAAAAAAAAAAAAATTTTGAAATTTTGTTTCATAAATGTCTTCAAAGGTCAACAAAGAAATTTAATTTTGAGGCAACAATTGAACGTTGAAAATTCTTGTGCGATGAAGACGACGACAACGTTCAAGGAATTAAAATACTGACATTGTTCGGTATATTTTATGATCAATTGCATCTCGTTTGCATTTCGTTGTATCGAAGAATTGTACTGATAAAAATAAATTAAACAGACAATGTTTGTTAATTAGCAATTTAATTCAGTATTTGCATGATGCAATTGGCTGTTCTCGATCTATCAGTTACGTCTCCAATGAATGTTTAAAACCAACTATATTTGGTGTCGAAGAATTGTAGGAATTGCTTTTGTGAATCTTCTTTGGACTGATTCGATTCCCTTAACAAGACATTTAAGGTGGGGATTCCATACTGGGGAACAACATTCCAACAGTGGTCGAACGTATGCATTGTGAATGCTTTGGCAAGGATGGTTCTGTCTCCAGAATAAAAGGCAAGATGAACCAGGCGGACTCTTTAAGAGGCTTTTCGTGCAATATTTTCTATGTGAGGGATAAATGTGAGATTGTTAATCAATATAAAAACAAGAAGATCTCTTGCAACGGGGACATGTCTGAGTTTTCGATTCTTAACGAAATCTTGGTGGGTTGGATGTACTTTTGTCAGAACGACTGTGAACGAACGTGATGCACGTAATTTGCA
>JAJTWR010000005.1:307500-315000 GCA_021613335.1 Whitmania pigra
TCATCATCATCATCATCATCATCTCATCATCATCATCATCATCATCATCATCATCATCATCATATCATCATCATCATCATCATCATCATCATCATCATCATCATCATCATCATCATCATCATCATCATCCTCATCATCATCATCATCATCATCATCATCATCATCATCATTCATCATCATCATCATCCATCATCATCATCATCATCATCATCATCATCATCATCACATCATCATCATCATCAATCATCATCATCATCATCATCATCATCATCATCATCATCATCATCATCATCATCATCATCATCATCAGCATCATCATCATCATCATCATCATCAATCATCATCATCATCATCATCATCATCATCATCAATCATCATCATCATCATCATATCATCATCATCATCATCATCATCATCATCATCATCATCATCATCATCATCATCATCATCATCATCATCATCATCATCATCATCATCATACATCATCATCATCATCATCATCATCATCATCACATCATCATCATCATCAGAGAAATAATTATCGTAAGAAACGTCCTAGCTTCCATCAGTAACGTCACCTCGGCCCATCCATCAGCGTCATTCGAAGACAGATGACGTCACCAACACGTCAGCCAATGGCGAAGTTCTTCTGAGCGGAAGTGATCGAAGGTCGTTAAAATAAATGACTCGAGGAACAAAAACAAAATCGCAATGAGTTGTCATGGCAACCTCGTGGATCTGTTTTTGTTTTGTGTTTTGTTGTTGTTGTTATAATTATTATTATTATTATTATTATTATATTATTATTATATTATTATTATTATATTATTATTATTATTATATTATTATTATTATTATTATTATTATTATTATTATTATTATTATTATTATATTATTATTATTATTATTGTTATTATTATTATTATATTATTATTGTTATTATTATTATTATTATTATAACTGGGTTATTTTATCGATCATTTTACCAATAATTTATATTAACATGGTTTAGGATATTAATATAAATGATTATTAATTATTAATTATTAATCATCATCATACATATAATAATATTATTATTACTGTTACCATTACTGTTATCATCATGATCATCATCTTTATTACATATTAATAACAGTAAACATAAAGAAGCCATTGTTAATGTTTCCAACATTTTACAATTGTTGTTATTGTAGCAAACGATATGAGCTTTTAATTATTTAAGCAATTATATTAAATCGCAATAAATAAGATAAAAAAAACCACATAAAGCATTTTATTTGAGAAAATCAGAAAAAATTAAAAATAAGTAAAAACACAGGCTCGAAAACACGTTCAATTCAAGACAAAGAAATTGCCAAAATGAGAGATAAAAAAAGAACCTACTTGACCTTAATTCATAACGCACCAGTTACAGTATGACCTACATTCGACACCCACCAATCACAGTGCGATCTATATTCGACACCATCCAATCACGCCACATGGCACCATCGCTTATTGAACTCCTACGTGGGATGATGGAAGGGCTCAGTTGATCTCAATTCCGGTCGGCATGCAAGACGAGGTCTCAATGGCAAACACAATCGTCATCATCATCTTCGTCGTTGTCATCGTCATCATCTTCGTCGTTGTCATCGTCTTCGTCATCGTCATCATCTTCGTCGTTGTCATCGTCATCATCTTCGTCATCGTCATCATCTACGTCGTTGTCATCGTTATCATGTAGCGACGTTGTCATCGTCATCGCCATCATCATTTTTGACTCGGGCATCAGCATTGTCATAATGCCAAAATCTTTAATTTGTTATCGATGACATGTCGGCTGATGCTAAAGTTCTACTGAAGAATAATTTTTAGTTAATTTATTTTAAATTCTTCTTTTAATCTACAAATTATTAATTAATGTTGTTATTTATTCTTACAACTGGAACGAAAACTCTTTTTGAAATGCTAATTAATGGAATGTAATTAATCCGCAATAAAAATAATATAATTCCAGATATTTATTTAATTCTCGTAAATTATTTATATTTATTAACTTATTGCGATGAAATGAAATAAATCTTTTTCAAATAATTTGACAAGTAAAATTAATTATCATGTCAATTATTATTATATTTCGTTATTATCTACTGAACTTGATTGCTAATGAGGCATGCTTGAAAAATCAAAAGAATAATTGACTGAAATCCTTGAATAATTGATGAGGAATCATGTTTATTATGTGACGTATTAAATTATTAAACACAAAACAATTATCTGTACATCAGCAGATATAATTGAGTAATAATAATAATAATAATAATAATAATAATAATAATAATAATATAGCACTATATAATTGAGTAATAATAATAATAATAATAATATAATAATAATAATAATAATAATAATAATAATAATAATATAATAATAATAATAATAATAATAATAATAATAATAATAATAATAATAATAATAATAATAATAATAATAATAATAATAATAATAATATAATAATAATAATATAATAATAATAATAATAATAATAATAATAATAATAATAATAATAATAATAATAATAATAATAATAATATTAAATAACTAAATTGTTGTTATTCAATATCGCTGAAACTAAGCAAATTGTCTTTGTGGGTAATCAAGTTTATTTTTAGGCAACATCAGTGACTCACAAATCAATCAAATTAAGGCATTTTTCGTTACATTAAACAGCAATTTGTATCCAATTATTTAAAGTTGCCACATAACATTCCTAAAAATGAAATCAACTAACCAAACTAAACTAACTAAACTAGCTGTGACAATGGAATTATTCTCATAAAATTCAATTATTAATCAATGTAATAAACTGTAATTAAATCTAATAACTGCTTTAAATGTGTTTTTTTATAAAATATTTATTATTTTTATAAACACAATTTATTAAAATAATTAACTTATCATTTATGATGGTTTACTCGTACGTTTACTCTCAAGTGAAAATAATCTGAAGCCGTAACAATGCAGCGATGAAGAAGATTTTATTTTCTCGTTCGTTGCTTTCATAAAGGGAGGATAAAGATGCGCCACATAAATTTCATTTAGACATTTATACGTAAAAAAAATAAACACTTTAAAATTGTTTTTTTAACTTAAATGTAAATTAACAGACGTAATAATAGGCAATGTACGTGCTTAATTTCTTGCAGTAGGTATACTGGCTTCTCATCATCATCATCATCATCATCATCATCATCATCATCATCATCACCGTAGTCATCGTCTTAATCATCGACAACGTTATCGTCATCATCACCATCACCATCTTCATCATCATCATCACCATCTTCATCATCACCATCAACACCATCATCATCATCGTTATGGTTGCAAGTTTGTTTACCTTCCAAATGAGGTGATAAGTAAATTAGGTCAAGAATTGGTTCTCAAAGGAAATCAGTTTCGTTCCTGTTTGGAAATTCCAACTTCCTGCTGTTCGGCTGAGGATGTTCTTTCTCTGTTTGCATGATTGCCTTTCTACGGACATCATCATTATCATCATCATCGTCATCGTCGTCGTCATCATCATCATCATCATCATCATCATCATCATCATCATCATCATCATCATCCATCATCATCATCATCAATCATCATCATCATCATCATCATTCATCATCATCATCATCATCATCATCATCATCATCATCATCATCATCATCATCATCATCATCATCATCATCATCATCATCATCATCATCATCATCATCATCATCATCATCATCCATCATCATCATCATCATCATCATCATCATTCATCATCATCATCATCATCATCATCATCATCATCCATCATCATCATCATCATCATCATCATCATCATCATCATCATCATCATCATCATCATCATCATCATCATCATCATCATATCATCATCATCATCATCATCATCATCATCATCATCATCATCATCATCATCATCATCATCATCATCATCATCATCCATCATCATCATCATCAATCATCATCATCATCACATCATCATCATCATCATCATCATCATCATCATCATCATCATCATCATCATCATCATCATCATCATCATCATCTCATCATCATCATCATCATCATCATCATCATCATCATCATCATCATCATCATCATCATCATCATCATCATCATCATCATCATCATCATCATCCTCATCATCATCATCAGCATCATCATCATCATCATCAGCATCATCATCGTCATCGTAGCTACTGGATTTTATAATGAGGAAATTCCTTGAAAAATTTCTTTTCGTTAAAGGAAGTTTGGCAATTTTTAAATTTCAACATTAAAGATTTTCAAAGCATTATTTTGTATTGTAATTTAAGTTAAATTAAAAACCATAACATGAATATTAATTATCTTCATTGTTACTATACTATTTACGAGGCTCATGAATATTCATGGCCAGCGTGATGGACTGAACACCTGGTGAACGACTGATGTGTTATCGATTGGTAGGAAGTCGCTAACATCGCATAAGTAACCGTTGTTGATGTTGATGATGTTGTTGTTGATGATGATGATGATGATGTTGTTGTTGTTGATGATGATGATGATGATGATGATGATGATGTTGTTGTTGATGATGGTGATGATGTTGTTGTTGATGATGATGATGTTGTTGTTGTCGTCGTTGTTGTTAATGACGCTGTACTGTTGTTGTTGTCAATGCTATAAACTATTATTGTATTGTGTATTAATATACGATCATGTTGTTGATATTGGTTTTGATGTGTTTCCCCGAAAATAATCCCCAGCATGATTTTTCAAGATATTCATATTATAAGGCTTACTCTGAAAATAAGCCCTAGTTAGGATCGTAAGCATGCCTATATGGGCTTAGCACGGGTCTGATGCAACACTATAATATGTTTAATTATAATCTAGTAATAAATTTAATATCACTAAAGTTTTAGCGACACATTAATATAATAAAGTACCGATAACGAAAATTATAATTACTGTAACAGTAATTTGTACGTAAAATATAGGCTGGTAAACAGACAACCAATTAACACACAGTTGCATCGGACTATGTTTATTAAATTCTTAAATCACTGCATCGTATGTGTAATAGATTTATTATTAATAATTATTATATTAATAATTATTTCGACGTTGTCTTATTTCGACAAGATGGATGCAAAACGAAAAAGCTATTCTACCGAGAACAAGAAAGGAGTCTGTAATTCCTATAAATAAAATAAGTCGGATATCCGAATGATACTCAAATGGTGAGAAGAATATGATGACCTCAGACCTGTTGACCTCAGTTGACCTCAGTTGACGAGGAAAAAATGCTAAGAAATGCAACTTTGAATCGGAAACTCTGTGAAGACTAACCTGCGAGAGGTTGTTGTTGTTGACGAGAGGATTGAGTTGGGTTGAGAATTCAGTGTGCAAAATCACTGACTGTGTTGTCAACATGTCAGGATACATGAACGATTGTTACTCATTTAAGGAAAGTTCTCCTGCCAAACATGATAGATTGAGACCAATGGTTCTGCTGAAAATGGATTCTCAAGAAATTCAGAGAAATGCAGGAATTCAGAGTTTGGAGATTTGTAATTGACGCTCCAGAAAAAGTTGATATGAACGAATTTGACTAATTTAAAACAAAACTCTAACTGAAAGATTTTTTAACATTCTTGTAAAATATTATTTTTTTTTATTAATAAATGATTAAAACCACACTCTTTATTTCTTATAGCTTAATAATTTGTATGAAATAATAGCATGAAAAAATGTGCTAATGGGTTATAATTGATTGTGAAAGTATAAGAATATAAGACAACTCTGGAAATAAACCAAATATTGCGTCTTTTGGAGCAGAAATTAATATAAGACACTGTCTTATTTTCAGAGAAACACGGTATTACAAATGATTATGATGATGATTTATTTAAATATTTTCAACAAAAAAAAAATTATTATTCAGAAATTGTTAAAAGAATTTTCAATTGATTTTTGAAAATATTTTGTTCTATTGGTATTCTTACATTAAAAAATAACAACGATACAATGAAAATTACAATGCACAGTATTATAGTTACCAATAACGTATTGTAATAATAATTACAATATTACTAGTAGTAAATTATTGGTAAATTTAATGTTATATTGTTATAAAACATTAAAATTATCTTTAATACATTATTATAATTATCAGTAGTATAATATTGGAATGACAATGGAATGTAATATTACAATTGCCAATAATATAATATGGCAAAAGATAATATAATATAATATGGCAATAAATAATATAATATGGCAATAAAGATCCCGTAAATGTTTATTCACATAACCCGTTTATGTTATTTTTGCTTCAATTTCTTATCTCCTTCTTCTTTCTACAACCATCCATCCATCCATCAGCTGATATCTCGTGGTGTTTTTGGAATCGGCGATGAAATAATTATTGCAATATTAAAATGGGAAAGTAATATTTATTAATAATGTTTTTTTTAGTTATTTTTGCTTTTAATATTAATAACAAAATCATGTAAATGATTAAAATATTGATCGTTTACTTTTAATATTGAGTATATTTTTATTAATATTATTAATTTGCAAATTATCTATTAATAAGTTACATATCTAATCTAAGTTGATGTTTTATTAATTAATTTTTCAATTTTGTTAAATAATTGTGATACAAAACATAATTCTAAAAATGGTGTTTAATAAGAGTTCGCAATTTGTTGAAGAACATGAATATGATATTTCAACTGCTTTTAAACTTGCATAATCATTGTTTAAACTTGTAAATAATCTAAAGAGTTAACATATATGACTATTATTTGAAGTAACGTTAACATAATAATTTAGAATTCTGTTTATTAATTATCTTGCATCTCATTAGCAAATGATAAGAAGCAAAGTCTCAATCTCTGATCCTCAACAAGCATGAATATAAACAGTTTAGATTTATTAATCAGGTTGTGAATATTTATGAAGCGGTGATGAATTTTATGTAAATATGATTTTAAAAAATAGGTTTCACGCTGCACCTACTTCTACAATCGTAACTTCCGACGGCCTCAAACTCCTTGGCAACAACACGCGCTACATAAATGATTCATCATCCTCATCTCCATTCAAATCCTTCATCATCTCCATGTATTCGATTCGGCGCTACATAAATTGAACTGTTCCATCTTTCATTAATCACACTTTGAATATTAATGAGGGGCTGATATGACGTGTAATGTGACGCGGAGATAGCAGATGCATGATTTACGATTTCAGGGGCGTCGCACGTGAAATTGCGGAGAAGCAAACGGTGCAATGACTTTTCATTTGCGCCGAGGTGGATGACGCAGAGTTGTAAATTGAAACGGATGAGACGACCACTCGTAAATTCGGTCATTTCATTTATATGTAATTTATTTTTATTTTTATTTATTTATTTTTTTTTTTTTATTGTTCAATGAATGTCATCGTCATTGTCATAATGTCATA